>CAUJNA010003224.1:267500-327500 GCA_963377175.1 Effrenium voratum
ATCCGCAACTGTTTATGGCTGCGAGCATCCCTTACTAACCTTCATCTACCCAGGCTTTGATTGTGGCTCACATGGGCTTGTTAACAGAAGCAACTGATTGTCATAGGAAATAGCAAGTGTTGATGACATGATCGAGAACCATGTCATCAATGTGAATCACCAGCACTACCGCCAAACCATGACACCATTCACCTGCCAGATATGGCAAACTCACACCCAAAAACACCGGACACAAAGCGCAACTGCTTTTTGCCGGGTTGCTAGCATCCATAATGCTAGCATCGTCCTCATCCTCAATGGCATCCGTCGCACTCCTGGCAAATCATTTTGCTTGGGAGCTGCAATGAAAGCAGACTACTTGAATGGCGGACCTTCTGTGTGTGTGTGTGTCTCCACTTGATGCCTGCTCCCCGGAATAGGCAGGCTGGCTCAAACATCCCGGTTCCTCAGCAAAAGACACAACAGCAAGTGCTCCGAAACCAACCGTTTCTTCCTATCCTTCCAGGAGCGTGGTTTAACTCGCGCAAACCTCAGAAACCTCGTAGCCTTGTAAGTGCGCATGGGCATGTAAAACCCTCTTGAATATCACTCTCCCCGCATCCGCAGGGACTCCCTTTCAATTTTCGCAAAGGGAAGTACAGAGAGCCCTGCGCAAATCACCTGAGCCAAAGCACGAAGCCACCCCGATGAATGGCGAGCCACCGTTCTTCTTTCAAGCCCCGCAGCTTCTTTTATTTTCATTTTAGGAATCTCTCGGTCGCAAACATCTCAACTCGTGCCAAGCTGTCGTATCAGTTGGGGCCTAAATTTGAATCGGATTGAAAGCATCCCTCTGTGGACCATAGGCGGAAAAGGCGGAAAAAGCGGAAAAGGCGGAAAAGGCGGGGGCCTCTTTAGCGGAAAATGACCTCATCTTTCACGGAAAAATAATGGAGTTTTCGGGCGCAAACTTCGGATCCATCGGATCGGATTCCAAACATCCCAGGATTTGCGCAGGTTCCGGTTTCGGTTCCGCGAAGCCCCACGGCCAAAATTCCCCTCTGGCAAAGTCATGGAACCAACAAAAAGGCAGCACACGTGTTTTGTGGTCTCTTTTTGCTAGCGCTTGTGATTCATTTTTGGCACGAACCCCCCATTTTCCTTGGGAACCTCTGACCCCAAGAGACATCCAGACCACTTCCGACCGCTTCGAGACATCGAAGCTCCGCCTGGCCAGCGACTTGAGGTCCGTGAAGTCGCGGAGGCCGATGAGGTGGCACATCTGGCCGTCGGCCATGCCTACAGCTCCGTCGGCTGCGGTCGGCGTTGGTCGCGTTTTTGGGGAAGCGGGGGGCGGGGGGTGAGCGGGGGGCGGGGGGGGAAGGTGCGGGGAAGGTGCGGGGGGCGGGGGGGAAGGTGCGGGGAAGGTGCGGGGCAGAGGGAAGGGGGGGGGAGGGGGGAAGGAGGGGGAGGGGGAGGCGGGGGTAGGGCAGTGGGGGGGGGGGAAGGTGCCATCGGTCGGCTTTGGTCGGTCAATTTTAATGCCGGCTCGGGGTGCAGACCGGCGTTCAATGGCGATGTTCCACTTTTTGTGAAAGGGAGCACAGTGCACTTCTATGGTTGTGGGATGCGGGGGGGTTCAAAGGAAACAAAGGAAAGTGTTCGGTTTGCAGGGTCCAGTGTTTTTCATTTTCTCTCTCTCTTTCTGTATGTATATATGTACATATATATAAATATTATTATATAGAGGTATCTATATACACAGAAACATATATACATCTATCTATCTATCTATCTATCTATCTATCTATCTATCTATCTATCTATCTATCTATCTATCTATCTATCTATCTATCTATATATCTCTATGTATATATATTATAGATATATTCGGCCCTCATCTACAAAAGCGGCCAAAGAGCACTCCTTTTCCACAGCCTCCAACTCCCGATCTCTGGGCTCACCTTACCCCAACCCTGCCGAGCCATTTCTCCGATCGCTTTGCTGATTCGCCGGGCGGCAGTACTTCACCTGGAAGACTTCGGTGCGAAAGCGGCTGGAGCAGCTATCCACCAGGTGGGTATGGAAGGCTTGGGCTGAGACTTCTCCGACTCCACAGCCCGTCGCTTCCTTCCAACATTTCTTCGCATTTGGCTCCAAGCCTTTAAATATATAGACATATATGCATACATATTATGTATATATGTGCTCCCCCTGGAAGTATTCACAACTTGGACTACAAATCAACAAATCACAGCTGGCCTTTGTTTGCCTGTGGCAAAGCCGTGGTAGCAAACCGGGAGTCTGTTCTTTCCTGGCAAATCCGCAAACAGGAGTACATTGGTACCTGGCCTTCGTTTGTCTGTTCTTTCCAGGCAAACCCGAGCATCTTGAATCCTGCTTGAGACCTCGAGAGCCTGGGCTGAAAAATCCTCCCGCGAGAGCACGGGAGATTCGACCAGAAGGGTCCCTTTTTTGGTCGCGAATCACCTGGCACTGCAACGGCCAATCATCATGCTCCAAATATAAGCAAAAACAGCGCCCTAATGAGCTTGGCACCATCATGATGACTCTGGCCGCATCACGATGATACGAGGGCTGCGAACCATTATGCGCTACACAAAAGCACAAACAGCGTCCTAGAAGCTTACAATGAGCTTGGCAGAATCAGGATTTCTTTGGCAGCATCATGATGATACCACAGCCACGAGCTACAAAATAGTTATTAGTTGAATGAAACATATGTTAATATCTTAATCCTGGCATATTTGACAATAACTCTATAACCATATTGCTATTAAATGAACGTGGAATCCGTATAGGTTCAGTTGACTTGATATATGTTGTAAAACATATTATTCTAGCGCATCAATAAGCGCAACCCCCCCGGATAAACTCAGCACCATGATGATCTTGGCCCATCGTGAATACACAACGCCCACGTGCCACTACGTGCTACGCATGACCACAAACAGCGTCAACATAATAAGTCCGACAGCATCATGGTGACCTTGACAGCATCATGAGGGCGCGCAGCCACGAACAATGGCTCGCTACGCATTAGCATGCGCCCAACCAATGCGCAGCTTCTTGACCAGCACGCCACCAGGATCGCCAAGCATGCAAATACCAGCAGCCCTGAGCCCTGAGCGCACCGCACCATAGAGTGGCACATGGCATACCTTGAGCTCACCGAACTCCCGAACTCCCTGCGTTCCCCCCTAGCACCCTACCAGCGCCTCCAACAGCACCCGTCAAGCGCGGAAAAAGCCTCCAAACAGTACAACCCATAACAGCACCCGCGCCCGCACCCCAAACTCCAAACTGCAGGCCCTATTCTCCCAAAAATGCGCACGTGCCGTCAACAGTCCAACAGCACCCCAGGTAGCACCCCCAACTCCGCACCCCCTGTGCCGTTACCAGCCCCTCAAACCCCAGACAGTACCTGCACCAACACCACTAACTGCATGCTCCCAGCACCCTGCCGGCAATCTCGCAAAGATGTACCCGCGCCATCACTAAACAGCGCCGGCTAGCACCGGCCCCTGCATCCCACACTGGATGCCCTGTCACCGCACAAAACACGTTCCTCTCTTTTTCTAGAAGGTAGAACCAGGCCTAGGTCTAAGCGTAGTGCGCGAATGCGTGGCAAGGAAATGCTCGATTTCCAGGCTTTGAGAAAAGGTTGAAGATGGCTTGAGTACCATAAATCCCAGCAAAATGCTCTTTGAGGGAGTTTGTGTTTTGTTTCTTGCCGAGGTACCACATGTCTATGTATATATATATATATATATGTACCAGGCCGTGAACCCCCCCCCCCCTTGAGGCCCACTGCCGGGGTGCCTATCCCAGAAGGGAACTGGTACCCTGTGGCAATAGAGGTCGTTGATTTGGTCCCTGGATCTAATCCGGAGAGAGTCCAATATGCCAATATGGAGGATTAGGATGGATTGTCCCTGGTGGCTTGTGTTGACTGTGAATCCTGTAAAGCGGTCTGCAAGCCTTTTAATCAATGTACCATAAGTCGAATGACTGTACAAATGACTTGAAGGGCCTAGCCATCATGTCAGCGGAGTGTGTGAATAGGTCAATGTGCAGCAAAAAACAACACAAAACAGACACCAATTTCTTTTGACCTTTCACACCGAAGTGTATGATTGGCTTCTTGGCCTTACGTGCCGTAGCCATACTTGAAAGTGCCGTAGCCATGTGTTGTTACAATGATTCATCCAATTTTGGCGTGGATGATTTGTCATGTGAGAAAACAGTCTGTGCTGATTCTGTGAGATACCTAGATGTATCTAAAAGGTGATGCACAACGCTGTGTACATGCGGGACGGATGTGAAACTATTGATCTCTCACTGAATAGTCTTGTTGGCGGTGAGGACCAATCTGGTTGAAGTTCGTAGTGCCGATCGTGGGAGTCTTCTCAGTCGGTCGAATAAGTGCCAAAGGAGGCTGCTTCGTCAGGTGATCAGCGGTACCACTGACGGCTGCTGTCGGATTGACTGCCATAGTCTCCATAATCATTCCAGGTCGAGTCGCCATAGTCCTTCCATTGCTTTGGATTGCCCCAGTGCTGCTTGTTGTACTCTTGGTACTCTTGCTGAGTCCAGGATTGCTTCTTCTTGAGGTTGGATCTGCTGCGGATGTAGACCATCAGCGGACTGTGTAATCTTGTGAGCCATTCATGAACATATCGTTATTCACGCGCTTGAAGCGTTCCGCGGATGAGACCTGATAGTCGAAGATGGCAGACATAGGATCGTTCCGCATGGCTTCCAGTTGTTCATCTTTCATGGCGTTCATCTCGTTTTGCCTCATCCAAACACGAAAGTCATCATCACATCTGGGACTGTTCGATCATACCCTGATCCAGTCTTCATGTATAGGTGATTCCATTGCATACTCCATTCTGTCCACGAGTGGCAGATTCTCCGTTTCATTCCACAATCTCTGATATGCCTTCATGAGGATATTCATGAGACCGTTGGCCGGATTGAAGACGTGCTGGAGTCTGCTGTAGGTATTCGCGGATTTGTCGGCGTCTCCGGTGATCGCATCGCATTGGTACAATGTCACGAGTGGCATGATTTCGTTCTGAAGATCTTGCCGTGCTGCTCCATGGCTGATTGACGGATGAATGTGAAAAACTCCAATGGTAGCAAACGGGAGGTCTGCCCTCGTTACGTGGCGGCTGTCAAACTCGAGGAGTGATTTGTTGGATGATTTTGGGAGCATACCACGATACTCATCACTCTGCCCGATGTTGAGAACGACAATCTCTTTGCTACGTCCGTGTCCTTGGACAGTGGTGCGTGGTGGCAATCTCGGTCCGATGTACTTCTTGGATTCAGTGAACATGGATGGTCCCGTAGTTGCCAAGCAGTCCGAGGTCGGAATGTCGTATTCAGGATCAGTGCAGTTTTCCTCGGTTCCGAAGAAACATCTGAACATCCCGAATGTGGTTCCCCAATTCTGACTCTTTGTGGAAATGTGCCGTGCCAATAGTTCCACTCTCGCGGATGGTCCGCCGCGGACAAAGCATGCAATTGGTCTGGATGACCATTGCTTGATGACGATGCCCTTGTACCCAAATCGGATGAACGTCTTGATGAGTTCTCTGGATTTCTCATCTTGAGGACTGAGGAATGCGTCTGCTTCATTTAGGCATAAGATGTGTGCGCTGTTCTGCATCATCATCTTCACGATTGGTTGATCCTTCATCGCCATGTTGTACACCTCCCTGTTGTCCAGCTTTGGATTCCTCGTGAGGTTTCCAGGGTTCATAGTAAGCATGTTGATCGTCAGGGATGAGGTGAACTCATGCTTGAGATGGTCCACAGGGGAACGGTCGGTCGGCTGCGTCAGCGATCCCAGGATATCGGCAAATGCTCGGATGACTTCCGGGTTGTCATGCGACCTAAGCTTCTTCAATCCAAGTGGAAGCTAATCGGATATCCTGATACTGGCTGTGCTTTCCTGTACTCGTCCATGGTGGGACATTCTCCTCGATGGCGGGAATAGAACTCTTCTTCTTCGAGGTTGACATCTGGATCAACGTGTGCCAATGAGGCTCTCTCGCATTCTGTCAATTTAGGATGAGCTCCCTTTGGATCCTTGTTGTACTTCTCCATGAAGCAGATGAAGTTTTTATTTTGGTCTCCACGAGCTGTTCCTCGGCGTCCTTCTTGCTCATTTCTATTTTGAGGTAGATTTCCTTGAGTTCCTGGATGAACTCGTCTAGGTTCTCGGGATTGTGATACTCCATGGTGACCTTTGGCTTGACGGATCTCTTCCTGGAGGGTTCCATGTTCTCCTCTCCAACTTCGTCCTGATCGGTGGAGTGCCGTCGCTTCTTGGTCTCTGTGGATGTATCTTTTTCGGATTTCTCCTTGTTTTGGTGGTCGTTGTTCACATGTTTGAAGAAGGCATCGGCGAATTCTTGGATCTTGCTGGTGTACATCTCAATGTCTTCACGACCGAGAAATTTCTTCATGATCCAACTGTTACTCGTTATGATGTTTCCCTCGGGATCAAATGCTGTAACAATGTTCCTCGCCTCGATGGTTTGCTCTGTCAATGCTGTTCGCTCTTCGGAGAGTCGGATGTCGTAGTCCTGGTCCTTGAGGAATGCCAGGATCAACAATGCATCTCTTCCTGTTGGCACATGTGTCAATGCTGCTTCTGACGCCTCGTCATCAAGGATAACGTCGTCGATGCATGCCATGTGGATGTGCACTCTCCCCGAAGGGTCTGACTGGGATCTCCCAGATTCCAGCCTGTGCTCCATGATGTTGATCAGATTCTCTCCATATGTTGCATGGAACATGAACGTGATGGGCTTCTTCGCGAACGGCTTGATCTTTCTTTCTTCTTCAATGGATTGAGGTGCCGGCCTTCGCATTCTGGATTTTGCCTGAGCTGTGCCTTCGTCTTCATGGGGCGCGTCGGATCTTGACGGATGCGGACTTGGAGGAATGGATTCCGTTGGAAGATCATAGTCCGGTTCTTCTTGGCGAGGCTCACTCTTCTGCTCGGAGTACAGGGGTCGTCCAAAAGATTGGAGATCGACTTGTCGCGTATGACCGCTGTTGCATCTCACGTAGAACTCCATGTCTGGATCATTGAGGAATTCCTTGCCATTAGGCCGGAGTGCGTCGTATGCGGATCTAGAGGTGAGGTTGTCAATCCATCGATTTCTTGGAACAATGTCTCCCCTTGCCTTGCGCTCATTGTATGACCCGTCCACGGATGGATACACGAACGCAATCTCGAAACGTGCCTTTCCATAGTTCGGGAACATAGCCATCAAGAGAAGTCCTGGCTTATTGCCCATGAAGTTCCTGGCATGCGTAAGCCAGGTCAATGCATCGTAGAGCTCAACGGATCCATCAGGACCCATGTCCACTTGTCGTTTGCATTCTCTGTGTTGGCCTTGCCTTGGATCGTGTCGAAAACATCCGGAAAACAATCTGCTCATGCTCTCGATTCGCCAGAGGATGAGGTGGGTGATCTGTTTTGCCTTGGATGGATCCATGTTGAAGTATTTGCAAACCTGTTCAACATTCTGGATGGTCTTCTCGAGATCAATATGGCGGTTGTGACATACCGTCGGAATGATGTCTGTTCCGAAAACTTCTGGCTGCGCATTGGTGTAGCAGCAAATGCTGTAGACCTTCTTGATGAAGTCCATGTATTGTTTCTCTGTGTGTTGGCCTTCACCTAATCATTGAATCTGGCTCTCAGCCAGAATGCCTTGACTCCATGTTGTCGTCGTTCATGCTCAGGGATGAAGTGGAAGTCCGGATTCATCTCGAGGATGGTTGAGCACTCCTTGTAGTATTCGTACACGAAATTGAGGAATTTAGAATTCCCGAAAGCTCCTGGATGTACGGATTCCCTCTGGAGGCTGATGTCGGTATCTGATCCGTCTGGTGTTCTTTGGTGCTGGCTTAATCTTTGACATAAGCCTCAGTGTCGGTGGTGGTGATTTCGGAACCAGTTTCGGATGTGGCATCGCCTTCGGCATTGGATTTCCTGTCGTTGTCGGTATTTCGATCATAATCAACCTGCTCCGTGTTGACATTATCTGGTTGTTGAGAGGCGGATGGATTCTCATCGACGACCTGCTCCATGGGGCAGTCGGATGTCTCATCTTCCTCATCACGAGCAGGGGATTCCTTCACAGGAGATGCCCGGCTCTTCACCAGCGGCTTCGGCGAAGGAGCCGCAGTGCTGGATTGTCCGAAGATCATGTTGAGAATCGGCATGTCTTCGAGGTGATCAAGCATACACGATTGCAAAGGTCGGAATGGTTGTAAACCGAAAGTGGCTGCGGATGCAGACACATATTTCTTGAGATTCAAAATGGGTCAAGTGCAAAAGCACGCATCACTGATTTGAGGAATTGAAAATGTGCAAAATGAAAAACTCATGCATCAGAATTCGTGGACATGCAGATCATGCCCAGGTTCCCCAATAAGCAAACATGGATTCTGCTATACCGACTCCTGTAAAGGCAATGATGTCGGGTCCGTGCTTCGTATTGTGTGCTAGCCACTCAACCAAAAATGCCTTGTTCTGCAACATAGTACGGAAGGGTGGATGTGCATCAACATTCAAGAGATTGCCGGTGAGGACGGCCTTGATGAGCTCGTCTGCTTTAGCTGAATGCTTGGTCAGCGAATCTGCCAGGCAATCTTCACTCCGTACATGTGCAAGGTCATGCATCTGTCCGCTGTTGCTTTCCTTTCTCAACATTTGGATCAAATGCATTGTCTCTTTCTGTTCTGGTTGATGTGTTGTGGATGCTGTGGTGACAAGATGATTCGCATCAGTGCGGATGTGTACATCTGCGATTTCGCCTGTGATGTCTGGCCAGAGACCGCGAAGAAATAACGCTGAACCGTAACAACGCATCAGTCCGTGCAATTCTGCAACAGTAGTGGACATGGTTGTGGCGGTGATCTTGTGCGTCTCATAGTCGACCAATGAGCCTCTCGAGTTCGATGAGCCCTGGCGAAGATCTCTTTGTTCTGCAAGAAATATAACATGCGCACGTTGGGATGACTTATCTTCATTGTTGCGATAGGATGCGTCTGGATAACCAACTATGCGTGTCTTGCCACGAAGGGGCCAGAATCTCATACTAAGCGGAATGCTTTTGTCTTACTAATGGCGCGAACGTCCTCAATGGTCGGTGATGATGCCTTGGAGGCACACCTGGAGAATTGATAATCAATGTGGAACTGCGTTCGCGATTGTAACCAATTGATCTGACCTAGGACACTTCTGTATGCAGTATGCATTTGTGGAGTAAGAGGAGTGTCGTCCTTCAGGTACTTGTCAAAAGTGATCTCCTGAAGTTCGTCAATGGCAGCGTTCTGATGGACATTGATGTACCAGCCACGCTTGTCGTCTTGCTTCCATTGGATGCGTTGTCCTACGAAGAGGCAATCATTTTTGTCTTCGGAACCAACTTGAAAATCCTTGCGAAGTCGTCCCATGATTTCCTTCTCGAACACATCATCACCCGTCATAAGAAGATCATCAACATGAAGAGAAAGTGCTCCATGAACTTGTCGATTCTTGGCATTGTTGCCGGAAACAGGATCCATAAGGTAATCAACTGCTCCTTCGAGATCGAAAGTATTGGATGACTTCTTTTCACTCACCAATGCGGGCTTCGGAAGCTGCTTGCCGTAGTATACATATGTACAACGGTCGGCCCTGGTTGGCACCAGTCCGTAAGAACGGAGTGCCGAATCAAGGATGTTCCGCCATCTGCGGGGTGCGTCATTTAGCCCGCAGGCAGGCTTCTTCATGCGTGCTCCAATGTGTGGTGGATATCCCATTTCAGGAGGGATCTGACAAATGATGTCACGAGTCTGATCGTATGCTTCGCCTTGGAGGAATGCTGTCTTCAAATCCATGTGAAATACATTCCAGCCCTTATTTGCGGCCACTCCTGGATGCAGCAGGACTGTCTGTCTGCTGATCGTTCTTCTGCTTGGCTTGGAAGCCCCGGAGGACCCAGCGAGCCTTGGTCTTCAGGAAGGTACCATCCTTGTCTCGCTTTAGGGTCAGGACCCAGCGACCGGTGACCCAGTTCCTGACATGAATCTTGCGTGTGTCGACCAAGTCGAACACTTCGTTATCAAGCCAAGATTTGTACTCAAGCTGCTTAGCTTCAAGGAATTGCTTCTGATAAGCCTGTATTTCAGTGGCTGTCGCTTCCTTCCGCTTCTTGCCAATGAGTGCGGATGTGGATGAAGCCTTCAAAGATTCTTGCTTGGATGAGTACAAGACTAAAAGTGCACGGTCATCGTCGGTCATGTTCTTGCATAACTGGTCAACATGATTCTGATCTGTGTATTTCTGATGAGAGAATCCGCATCGGGGCGATGGGTTGAAGGTCCCTTTCACACGTCCAAGAGGGACATGGTTGCCTTCAATATCTCTCGGAACCGTAAACAGACCTGTCCCAATCAACTTTCATCGACTTTTCGTTTATGGGATTTGCATGTTGCTAGTAAAGGAAAGGGGCAGATTTTTACGTTCTCGCCTCGATTGCGCATCCTCAGTCCATGAAAAGCAATTTCGAACAGCTCAGCTCGGCGAGGTTGCCGCCGGGGAAAGCACGCCAAGAAGAAACGGTGAATCAGACCCTTTGATCTAGGAGGCGGTTACATTTCACGAGGCCACCACAGCCAAGGAAGTCACATCGAATCCGCTGGCAACTCTATCATATTACCTCTTTGTTATAAAAGGCCTACTTTTCCACGCTAATAGTAGGCATGCTTTCCCACGCTTCACGCCTCTTAGCGTGTGGGATCAAAGGCTCCCTGCCCTGCGCAACCTCCGGCCCATCGCCGCGCCGAGGTCACACATGCTCAGCATCGCTTCGCCAAGGCGGCCTTGTTCCGCCTTGGGCCTGGGAGACCATGGGGAAGTTTCCGCCCAGTTTCTTACACAGCCCCGATCTAATAGAAGGTCCCCTAGAGTTGCCCCAGAAAAATCCAACCAAGGGATCTTAAGCGCGATGCGGCAAAGAAGGTGTGGCGCTCCGGCGGCGATTTCGTTCGATGGCTGAATCTGGCAAAACCTTGCAAGACCGGAGAAGAAGTTGTCAAGGAATATACGGATTGTCACTGCCACCAAAGACATGTCCCACAGGACGTTGATTCGAGCTTCATCTACCATCCTATCCCGCGTGGTCAATGCAAAGCACAAGACATTTCTTGTGGTTGGCTTCAACGGCGCTCCTTTGCCACAAAACAGCCACCTACCAGAACGACTGAATCAAGAATGATCTCAGGGCACCAGTGCCAAACACAGCAGCAGGGCGCTTGGTGATTGCATTGGTTTTGCCCAGCTGCGACCTTCAGAAAAGACAACTGAAAGGGCAGGCGTTCCTTTGAGAGCTCTATCTGATGTTCGTTCCAAAATTACCAACATTTTCCGAGGGAGCCTCCCGATGAAGCACAGCCACAAGGCGGCCGGCCTCTCTCAGCCCTGTATGTCCTCATTCTTTTTGTTGGTAAATCAAAGCCTTGAGGACTGCCCTCTCACTTCCGCAGCTTCGGAAATAACAGGCTAACCCTTTGGCCTCACAAAACAGAAGACAAAAACACGGGAAAACATAGCTTGAAGCAGAAGCCTGAAAGCCAGCCGACTCGGCAAAACCCGAGCCTGCAGCCAGCCTTCAAAGCGCCAGCTCTTTTTTTGGGCTCGCAAAGGTGGGGTGGCCAGATTCTGGGCAGAGCCCACTGAAAGTATGAAAGGGGAACCCCAGGAATTCCCCTCCCCTTCGTCATTACACAATGGCAACCACATCACAGGCCCCTGCTTGGAGGTTAGGGGAAAAGGGAAGACCCAAAACCCTTTGCTTTGTCGTATACTACCCACCAAAAATGAATGGTTCCTTCTTAGTTTCCCTTCAAGCAAAGCCACTAAGGGGGTACATCACAAAACAAACTCCCAGTGGCTGGTGTTACACAGAAATTCGGGACCCCTTTGGGGCATTCACTTGAGAGCCAGTGGCGGGATCCTTGCCATTTCAAAAGGGGCTTACTAATTGAGAAAGGGCTCTTAGGCTGGAAAGTGCCTCGGGGTCATTCGGCACCGCGGCTCTCAAAGGCTCTCCTTGAGGGTTGCGGCTGTAAACAGCAAGATCCTTCAAAGGGATGTGATGCCTGGAATCAGAGCCAGCCATTCTGGAAAAAGCTGCGCCATATTGATCCCGTTTAGGAAAGCACTTGTTCAGCCGACCTGCAACTTCTTGCTGGCATGGGAACCCGTTGACCGCGCAGCCCCGGAACGCAAAGCCAAAGATAGATCGATGTGCATGTGTGTGTATCATGTTTCTTGGTGGGGCGTGACGGAAGCTCCCGCAAATCCAAAATGACACACACACAAAATGGCTACCAATATCTTCACAAGCAAGAAAAAACGAAAATGCGCACGCAGGCCCGAAGTTGGGCCGGGCGCCCGGAGCCGGAGCGTGGCGCGCCACTTTGGCCTAGGCGCGGGCGGCCCGCTCGTGCGCACACCCTCAGAAGAACTCCCATCTGCTTTGGCAATGGCCTGACTTTGCTGACGTGTTTTGGGGCGAGCAACTGCGTAGCGCTTTCACTTTAAGCTCTCCCTTGCGAGGGTCGGAATCCTGTCAGCCCGAAACTTGTTTCGTTCCCCAGAATCCTGCGCAACCGCCGGTCGCCGGGTTTTCACTCAGCTGTCATTATAGATCGAATCCCTTTCCTTGCGCCAAGCTTTGCCAGCATCGCTGGCCAGCCACGCTGCCAGTGCGTCACTGAGAGATGAGTTTGCCTTCCGCCGCTGCATCAGCACCGTCAGCGGCATTGAGCTTACAATGCCCTTGGCCTTTTGGCTCTGGACCATGCTCTTCAACTCTGGCGGGAGCTCACTGGGCAATGATTTAGCCCGAAACTGACCCACATCTTCCCTCAAGCTTGCAGATGTTCCAGGCGCAATCGATGGATCGATGACATCCACAGGAAATCTTCCCTTTCGCCCTGATTCCTCCAGCGCACGCAATTGCTGCTTAACCTGGGCGACCTCGGCGCTGGCATTCTGCCTCAGCGGGTTCAAGCCGCCTCAAGCAGCAGGCGCCCCGTGTGATGCACAACCATCTCGTCGCGTGCAGAGCCCAGACAGCGGATACCTCCTTGCAGAAGATGCACCCTTGCCATTGCGACGCCCGGTGCGCGAGAGAGCCGAGTTGTTCACAAACAGTTCCGCTCCTCGCAGCAGACGGCAACGATGGTGCAAGCGAACAGCATGCCATGCGGAAGCACGCTTCATTGGCTCACTTCCAACCGCAAAGTACCGGTCCCCATCAATTGATGCGCTCACCGATGAAGAGTCAACACGCGTCTTCTCATGGGTCACCTCCACCAAACAACGCCTGTACAGGCGGTACCTGGAGGGCACCAGCACTGACAAAGAAACCGCATCATCAGCGCTCTTCTTCCTCTTTCGTCTGGTCTTTGGCTTTGCCTGGCGGATGGGGGGCGCCAAGCCAAAAATTGCAACTGATAGCTGCAATGTTGGAAATAGCTTAGGGGATGTCTTTCCAGCCCCAAGCGAGGACTGCTTTGTCCTCGAACCTGTCCCAAGAAAAGGCAAAAAGCACAATTCCAGGATATCAGTTTTAGCTCGAACCCAAGCTGGAAAAGGAAAAGTACCACTAGGCCACTACAAGGTGCTGGCACAACTTCTGCAGGCTTGACTTCAAACTCAGCCCACGAGCCGCACGGCAATGGGACGCCGCCAGCTTCCCCAGCCAAGGCCAGAATGTCGCTGCATACCAGAGCCGCTGCAAGTGATACATCTTGGCGCACATGCACACTTCTCTCGAAGATGCGCCGCACAATAGCGCGCAAAGGGCCCCATGAGTGCACTTTTCTAACAAGCAGAACAGAGGTCTGCTTCCAATTGCGCGCGGACACCAAGACATGCGGAGGCACGGATCTGGATCCACAGCAAGCGTTCCTTACCCGATGACATAGAAGCTTATAATGGCGAACAGCCTCCTGGTCTTCCAAATCCCAGTGGCACCGCTTCATCGGATATTCTCCTGGGTCGGGCCACAAGCAGTGGACGAGAAAAGGCTTGAGTCCGTGGACCTCAGCGTTGCTTCCGGGCTCGAAAAGAGATCTGCCCACTATGTCTCTAAGTCCAAGGCCGGGCCCAGTACGCAAATTCAATTTGGAAGGTTAGACCAACCGAAACAATGTTCCAAAACAACACTCGAGAAGTCCATCCAAACACCCGACCTAAACATATCACCTTGCTGGAAAAGAACAAGATGGGAAGACGCGCCATTTACATAAGCACTAGCGCCGACGCCGAGGGACAGGAAAGCCTCCTCCTGAAGTTTGGTCGGCACCGCGGTCAGCAGCGCGTCCCAATTCCAACAAGTGGACATGGCTTTCTGCAGCTGAGCCATGCCAGCATTGACAGCCCCCAGCATGCCGCTTATCTCAGCCTTGTAAATATTGATGAATGAGCGCGCAGATGACAATTCGCTTCAAGTCCGTGCACAAGGCTCTTGGAACCAAGCACCGGTTCGGAACGTTCCAGGCTTGGAAGTGCCAGGCTTGGGAAGGCTCTTTTCTTGATACCTAGGAAATTTCCAATCCACGCTGGCGTCGCGCTCCACATTGAACGACTTGGCAGCCCAGGGAGGAACTTTGATTTTGTGGCCCTTGAAGCTCATGTGCCGCGCTACCCGCGCATGCCGTGAGGGGCACTGGCAATGGGGTCCCAGGACACGGTCTTTTGTGTATGCTTCTGGATGCTTCTGGCAAATCTGTGGACAGCTCCACGTCCCGAAAAATAGGTGGTGGCGGGTCGTCAATCGTGGCAAGTGAGAGAACAGGGTGCGCAGTGGCTTAAAACGTCTGCAGCAGGCGAAAGCAAGAATCAAGCCTGGGTACGCCAAAGACGCAGCGCTGAGGAATGGCCATTAGTTTCAATGGTTTGTTTACCCCGGAAACAAAAGGTGACATGGAAAAGGAAGGACGATTCAAAACTGCTTCAACTGCTCCAAGAAGCGACCTCTGTCTGCCGGAGGCGCCCTCTGCGCCAACATGTAGCACGCGCAAATCAGCTTCTCTGCCTCCAAAATTGTCGACGCAAGTTTGTCGATGGAGCGCAAGCATCTTTGGTCTGCTGCGTGGACCAGCCATGGCTCCAGAGTTGACTGGACCGTCAAAATGTGCTCCATAATTGGAGCACAAATATCTTGAAAAGCCACCAGCAAGACCACAAAAGAGACTTCTCTCAGGCTTCGGCTCGTCGCTGCCAGCGACTCAAGGGTGAAATGACCACGCCCGAACCTTCTCCACATCATACGTGCTTTCAAGGCAACGCTGATGTTCTTGAAGTGGGCAATCAATCTGGCCGGAACACCCGACAAAGACCCGGCCTTCCTGGTACCTCCGACACGGGGCAGGCTTTGCTTGGAGCGGTCGTCGCCCAGCTCCAGGGAAATGCCACGGTACAGGATTTGACCTTCAGAGTGTCCGAAGCAGTTGTCCACATTGTCTGCGCCGTCGGCGCTTGGTGGGAGCAACTTTGGCCTTCCTTGTCCATTTTAAGGATTTGCTTAGTCTTGGGCCGGTGGTACTAACAGGGCGGGGCTGGCGTCAACCTTGGCGGCATTCCGAGTGTCCCTTCGTGGCCTTCCCATTTGGGATGCGTGTGTAGCCAAAGCTTTCGCCCGGGCTGTGAAAGCGCATTCCGGAATCAAAGAGATCTTCGCGCTGACAAAGGATTTTGCGCTCTAAACTCCAAAAAACAAAGGCGGCGACCATTCGGCCGAGGAGCAATGTCGTCCCTATGAAATGCATCCCAGTCCACGCACATCAGGGAGCCAGCCTAGTCCCTATGTAGCGCCTTCCACATGATCTCCGCCGTAGAGGCCGAGCTGTGACTCGCCTCTGCCCCTCCTGGGAGACTGGTCGCAAAGCGGCCGCTCCAGAAACGAGTTAGGGGGAAGGCTGCCGCGGGCATAGACGTGCGCCGCTTTTGTCTTACAACGCAAGGAAACTCGAGCGCGGCAAGGAGCAATGGGACTTCTCCTTTCGGGCCCCATTATATAGTTTGCGGGCCGCCCCTTCCTCTAAGAAAAACCAAAATAACGCCTGCTCGCCCCTCCTTCTAGGAAATCACCCCTAAGTCCGCGCCAAGCCCGACACCCGTTCACTAAGAATGTAATAGGCCCCTGCCCACACTCCTGACAAAGACACAAAGCCCACACAGGCCTGTGTGCGCCCTCTGAAAAGGAATTTCCGGACACCTGAGTCATTCTCTTCACAAACGCGAGGGAAAACAAGAGCACGCCTCCTGTCCGCAGCTGAGCCGAGCGCCTGGCCCGAGAGCTAGAGGCAACAGTGCTCCCGTGGCCTTGCTGCGGGCGGCTCACTGAGCCAGAACGCCCCTGACCAATATCCACCTGTCCGCAGCCGCTTGTAGACTACATAATACGTAACCAAGGGCCAGTGGAAGGGCCACCCACAACAGTCTCAAAAGCCCGCCGCGGGAGCGGGCGTCCAAGCAAAAGCTTTGCGTGCCCTCTTGGAGGGATTTTCCAGACACCTGTGAAGAAACAACGAGAACACACTTCCAGTCTGAAGCTGGGCCCGAGAGCAAGAGCCCGAAGTAGCCCTTTGGCCTGGATGTTTATCCCTCTAGGGCCCTGGGGAAACACCAGGGAGAAGCTCTCGCATCTGGCTCACACATAATGGAAACCCAACAAATCCACGAGTTTCCGCCCCAACTACGTGTTTTGCAGCAACTACTCCCTTCCAGCCGGACATGTCAAGTAAATCACCGGGGTACAACTGCAAGTTCGATTCCTTCAAATTAATGGCCTGTCCTGCCCCCGCCCCCTCCCCATAGCCAATGCCGAAAACAATGTACATATTGACCGCAAACGATGATTTTAAGCCGGCTATGAGCCGCTCACACTTTAGTGGCGCCAGACATACGAACCTACCTACCTATCCATCTGTCGATCTACCTATCTGTCTATCAGCATGCTGGAAGCGCTGAGTGTGGTGCAAAATTCAGTCAAGCGATGTTTGGTGACATAAGAAACCTCTTCAGAAACCGGTCCGAAGCAAAGATCCAGCAGCTTTTCGAGGTATCCCATTTTCTCAACCAGCCGCCCCTTTTAGATGTGGCAAATCAACCCCCGGCTGCATTTCCAGGGGAGGCTTTGTCTTCTTTTGAAGTACCCCCCAACATTTGTGTTTTCATGAATTAGTTTCCCTTTGGCCGCGGACAGCCCGCCAAGCCAGCAGCCCTCAAACCTGCATCCACATGTCTTCATGACCATCAAGCGCAGGTTCCAAGCCGTTCCCCGCAGGCGCTTGGCAAAAGCTTTGTTTCCTTCATGGCCGCGTGCTGCTGACGCAGTCACATTAAAAACGTGGTCAACAACACAACGCAAGCCACCATGGCCATGCGCTACTGACTCAGTCACACCCAACAAGGCTCACGAACAGGACGCAAGCCACCATGGCCACATGCACATAAACAGATGTCAAGAACAGGGCGCAAGCCACGATGGCCACGTGCTGCTGTCTAGGCCACATCCAATCAGCACAAGTGCCAAGAGCAAGACGCAAGCCGTCCCATCCACGGTCGGCCTTTGTCGCATGGCTGTCTTGCGGAGCTCTCGCAGAGCTGCTCACTCCATCACAGCAGAAGGCCCGGCAGAAGACGTCCTCTGGCGCTTAGCCTGCTCCTCGCCATCGGCCTTCTCCTCGTTTTAGTGGGTCAAATATGTTCAGTGGCCAGCATGGAAGGGACGGGAGGCAGCCCGGCTCGGGTCTTGTGACTTGACTTGAGTTCCTAACAACGGAGAGTAGCGCTCATGACGTGGGGCTCGCCAGCAAGGGGAACATCAACACATCAGCCAGCAAAATCAGCAACGCTTGCTTTTTCACGTGCCGGCCTGCAGCTCCGTCAGACGGCCCCGCAAATCCTGGATCTCGAGGCCCCGCAATGCGACCTCCCGCTCCAGGACGTTGATCTCCATCCAACGACTTGGCCATCAGCTGAGAGGACTCGCACTTCCTGAGCGCAGGCGTGCCCCAAACGTACCCCCCACCCTGAGGTCAAAATCATCACCCTTGAAGAATTTTGCAACCTTCAGCCAAGCATCCAGCGGCTCAGAATCGTCTTTAGGTCCTCCTCTGCCTTGGTCGCGAGCCCGAGGGTTACTGTTGTAGTGCTCGTCGCAGTCGGGCGCTCGCCGATGCACCAACAGTCGGCGAGCGGCGACGTGCTCTTCTTGATATACATCAGGTTGTGCACGTCTTCGCGCGCGTGCTTGGCCAACTCATACCTGGGCCATGGAGACCCGCGCGCAAGAGCGTGGAGCGGAGGTAAGCCTTTTTTTGGACATCCAGAATCATGGCAAAAGAACATGGCAGTGTGTGGAATCTGTCAGCGGAAAGCATGTGTCCGCTCATGTTCTCAGCAACACGCAAGGCCAAGCAAGCAAGCTACACCGCTCTACCATTACCACACCTGCACGCACGGAAAGTCAAGGCACCTTGTCTGTTCTCCCTGGCAAGCGAAGAAGCACAGAATGGATAGGGAGCGCAAGTCAGGGAACAGTAGGCTCTGCTGCTGCACCGATGCCTTTGACTGGCCCGTGAAGCCCCTGCGCGGCTGCCAGAGCTTTCTTTCAAAGGCACAACCCAGGCAACGCCGTGAAATGATCAAATGACAAAGCACCCGCCGAGCCTGGATAACTTCAAGTTTTTGCACACCATCTTGTCGACGTTGTTGGCAAGAGATGCCTGGTCTGGCCAGTAAAGTGCCCAACGTCCTTGCTCCTGAGGGCCTTCCTGCACCACAGTGATCTCAAAGGCCATGTGCAACACGGAGAGGCCCGGAGGACCCTCGCCCCAAGCTATACGGCCAAAGCAATTTCGCAAACAAGCTTTATAGCATGCTTCACGGGGCAGAGACACACACACGGTAAACAAAACGCTCGCCTCTGTTAAGCTAAGATGTCACTGATGACGGCCGAGGCGCCGAAGGCTGTCTCTGTCACCGCTCCAGCCCGAAACGCAGCAGCGAAGTCGCTCACCTCGTAGCGGATCACCACCAGCTCATCCTCCTCCCTTAGCTCACGAGCTTGCGGCGAAATTCAAGATGTCAGCCAGCCGGGCTGCTAACAGCACTCAGACCAGGACAGACCCTGCAGAACACACAGGCGCGCACACACACACACACACACACACTCTTCCACAAGCTTACGATCGCTGCTGAGCAGCCAAGGACAGGTGGCACCCCGCAAGGTACGGCTGTTGGCGGCGGTTGGATCCGAAACCGAGAGGCCAACAGCCCTTGCACGCTTGGTGAGTGTGGACCTCAGGGTTTGCCCTTTCGTTCCATTGATGACCGAGTAAGGGGACACCTTTGAAAAGGGGCCTGCCACTCCCGGAGACGGGACCCTTCATTTTTCCGATAACCAGGGAACACCAACCAAACGGTGAACTCCGTGCCTGACTGCGGAGAGGGCGGTTTTGTGAAACTCGCCGTGCAGCTCGCCACGGCCATGCCTCAAAGCGACAAACTCCTCCGCGTGCAACGCGTGGTAGCCCACAGCAGACATGGCTCTGGCTGTTCTAAAGGCAGCAGCGGGGAACGCAGGAAGCCTCTGAGCCTCACTCAGCTTGCCTTTGCAGAATGAGTTGGAATGAGCCCTTCCGGTCTGGGGGAACGTGGGGGTTCAAAGCACAAGCACTCCCTGTAAGGGACATGAAGCAAAAGGAAATTTCAACGAAGCTGGGTTACCAGTAGCAAAGCAAAGGCAACAGGTGGCCTTTGCTCTCTTGAAGCTGAGAACGGCACTCATGGCCCAGGAAGCCTTGATGTCACTTTCATGTTCGATTCAGAAGGGGTGGCAATAATCCAACTGCCAGCTCTTCCCTGGCTGTCTTCCTCCTCTGAAGCAGGGGCTCGTGATATAGTCTGGGTTTGTCCTCTGATGTACCCCCCTGTGTGGATTGGTTTCAAGAACAACTACATAACTAGAGGAAACCACTCATTGAATTCTGTGCGCCGCAAAGAAAGATACACCCGTGAACCAACCCCAAGCGGGGCCCCGACCAAAAAAACACTCCCAGGAGCTCTTATGGCGGACGTGGATAACGGACCTCCAAAGGGCAAGTCAGATTGGCATCACTTGAATCACCGGCCGCGGATAGTCCCATAGGCCACTGTCTGACTTGGGCTGCTTCGAGGGGCAAGCTACTTCGCACACTCCCACAAACAAACAGAGAAACCTGAATGAAAGCCACGCTGATTGCGGAGGAGACTTCTACATTCCAAAGCCCCCTAGTTCTCTTTCTCTCTCTTTCTCTCTCTCTCTCTCTCTGTCCTTGTGTCCTGGAAGTTCACTTGCAAACTCTCGAGGGCCGCGACTGATCGAGAAAGAACACAAGAGAGCCACCAATGCGGAAAAAGGACGGCCCGCACCCTAGACTAGATACGTCCCTGTCAGGGAACGGCTTCTAGCTGATCGGCTGCCCCCCTGCGCTCCCCTGAAATGGAATCCCGAGGGTTCAAAAAGTCACCATGAGCCAAGCGGGATTCGAGCCCTTGCCCTGGCCAAAATGCTGCCCAAACAAACTCAGGCCCGCATCGAACCCTCGACCTCCACAAAATCCAGAGGCAAGCGTCTTCCGTGTTTGTGTTGCGATGCTTGCTGTGATGAAGTTGTGACATGATAGGAGGATATTACAAAAAGTAATGTTTGCCATGCACGGATTTTTTGCCTGGCCTGACGTTCCCCCCCCTCCCCCCTGTTTCTTGTCATGGTCCCTTGTTGGTTCCACATAATCCACTCAAGTGCAATATACGTGATCCGCTTGCCATAGGGCTCAAGGCCTGGTGTGTAAGAGATTCTACTCTCGAGCAATAGCATAAAACAACGCCTTGCGGCATTGTGCATTTGGTTTTACATTCTGGTCACAACAAGACCAAACAATGCCTTCCTATATTTTACTCCTTGATCATTCACCGGAATAGATCCACTGGGCCAAGTGAAGTGCATTGGATATTGGTCTATTTGGGACCCCCTATTTCCAACCTCACCCACCCCCGCCCCCCCCTTGTTGGGTCTGCTGTGGTCTGTCTGTGGTCTGTCTGCGTCTGTCTGTGTCTGTCTGCCCTGGTCTGGTTCATCTGTTTCTGTGTTGCGCGCCTGGGGCAGCAGAGAGTGGCGCCCGAATCGTTTTGCAGCGCGTCTCCTTGACATTGTGGCGCCAGGCGATGATCCTCCTGGCGCGGCGGCTGTACCAGCGCCAGGTTCCGGCGCTTTGGTCGCCCTCGGCAAGCGCTGTCTTGCAGGAGTGGCAGCCGGTCTGCGACCGCTCTGCCCATGGGGGCCCGCTGCCTGCGACCCTGTACTTGTACTCGGTCGCAAAGGGCAGGACGCGTCAGCAGGGCCTTTTCATGTGCTTGCAGCCTGGCGGCGCTTTGACTTTCACATTGTTTGATCCATCGTTCGAATTCCATTTGCGGCATCATCAGCAGCACTCACTTTGACACGTTGGTCAACACGTATTGAGGGCGGGTTGGCTTGCCCATCCCGTCAAGAACTCTCCGCGCTTCCTAGCTTGAATCTGTCCTACTTGTGCTTACCCCTGCAAATGGGATGGAGATGGGTCAGCCCTTTGCAACGTGTCATGTCTCTTTTGAACCAAAGTCTGACTGCGCATCGATTGAGGGTGTCTACAGTCTTGCTCTTGCTGCTGCACCTGAACAAACATGGCCCCATGGATGTATTCGAACCTTGTCAGTAGTTCTTGTTGGGCTGAGCTTCTTTCGGTTTGCCCAGCGTTGCTCTCTCTCTCTCTCTCTCTCTCTCTCTCTCTCTCTCTCTCTCTCTCTCTCTCTCTCTCTCTCTCTCTCTCTCTTATTGGCACGTTTGGCTTGCGCTTTTTCACGTTTCTGTCATTGCTCGACTGCTCAGATTGTTCTTGCGTTGCCATATTGACTGTGCTCGGCCTGGCGATATGTTTTGCCTTACCTTGCGCTGCGTCGCAATCCTTTCTCCTACGCCGCTGGTAATTTTCTCTGAGTGGATTTGCTGGCTCTGCTTCCACGTGTTTGGGGTAGCCCTTCTTAGGACTATGAGAGCCCTCGTCAACAACTCCGATGCCGCTGCCCGTTTCTTCAGTCTGGGGAAAGGGCCCTCCACGATCTTGGCGTTCCTCAACAGCGACTGGGGCTGTGTCAGCGGGAGCGCGGGCAGCGCCAGAGTAGCAGATTTGGCAAAGGGTTGCCGAGGACCTCAGAAGGATATCCAGCGCCTCGTCTTGCTGGCCAGGCCGAAGGGCTGTCGAACTGGCATGCGCAGCAGGTCAATGCCCTTTCACGGGCAATGTGACGGACGCTGAGTTGAGATATGAACGGTTTTCCGCGGTTGGCGATCAACCGCAATTCCATGCTTTGGGGGGCTAGCGAAATCCCAAGCAGGACAAAATTACTTTTCTTCGGCGTTTACTATTTGACAGCCATCCATGAGAACCAAACGCCACTGATCCAAGTAATCCCTAATTCTTGGGGATGTTTGATGAAATGCGGCGTAGCCCACCCCAGCCGCCCAAGCACAAGCCGGGCAAGGTCCTGCGACAAAACTACCCCTCGTTTTTATAAAAGGTTGGCTCCCGGTTCTGAGGGAAAGGTTCCTCGTGTTGCAGAGAACAAATCAAAATGCTCAAAAATCATTGTTTTCCAGTCACTAGTTTAGTAAGGGGGAATCTGGCTTGATTCATGTTTTTGTTTCTGGGAGTAAGTGACTGGCCTGGGGGCCCTCCAATATGGCTGGAGCTGGTCGTCGGGGGAAGTCACCCGGTTATTATTGGCATAGTGCTGATGGATTTGGGATGTCCGAAAAATGTCAGGAATACTTTTTATTATTTGGGAGAACGGATGGTGCTCACGAGAGAGAGCGCGGCCAAAGAGTCACAATGTTTCGTCCCCCGCCGCACCCCTTGGGCCTTGGCTTCAACACGTAGTGCAATTAGAGCTGCGGCCCAAGCCTTGAGACTGCCACAAAGGTGTGGTGTGGCTGAAAAAGATTGCCAAGAAGCTGCTGAAGAAGCCGTTCAACTTCGACGCGCCCATTGAGGAAGAACTCAGCGCCTTAGGCGCCGGGTGCTCCTTGTGCCTGGGCACGTGCGCGCTTTTTTGGTACAGCTGCCCGAAGGGATTGCTTGACCGGCTCTCAAGATTGAACAATTTCAAGAAGGTGTTTTTAAGTAGCTTGAGGCCATTGCGCTGATGCCCGGCATGTTGGTCCGGCCACACAGGTAATCACCAACTCACATGGAGCCATGGATGGTGCTTTTTCTGCAATTCTTTGAAAGGGTTGTTGTGGCCAAGTAGGGGGCCCCGAAGGGAAAGAGGCCACATGAGTAAATTTCAGGCCCCCCAGAAGCCATTACACTTTGCGTTTCAATGCCTGAAAAGCCTGAGCGCTTTCCAAGTCCAATAGCCACTCTTTGTCCTGCTTGGGCCTTCTCACATTGATTAGTTCATTAGTTTTCAAGATGGCTCACTGGGAGTTCCATCATTTGCACCCGCCGCCCACGCCCCCCAAAACAAGTTCTTGCTTGAAAGGAATTGCCAAGGAACCCTTCCCAACCTTCTTTTGCACGATTTCGGTTGGGAGTGCGTCATGGCCGGTGGGCAACAGTGGGGTCCCATGATGCTCGGACTGAGGTTTCGATCTGCGTTGCCTCTATGGCGTGTATTCCCCTGACAAGGACAGCACCCAGGGCAGCTACGCCGCTGAGGCCTTGGACAAGTTGCTCCCAAGGTGCCGAGCGCTGAAGGGCCGCGACCGAGTTGCGGCTTGGTCAGGGGCAAGTGCAGCTTGGCGCAATAGCTTTGTAGCCGTACCAGCCCCCCCTTAAAAGAAAAAAACAACAGCTGTTGCTTTTTTCCGCAGCCACTCGGGGAGTGGACCATCCTACATGAGATTACGGGGCCCCACCCCACCCCAGCAGGGACTTTTGAGGTACTAAGAATGGGCAACGGCCTATACAAAACAAGTTTTTCATTTGGGTAGTATCGTTACCTCCGCAGCTGAAATTGGTCCTGACACACTCCTGTGCCGAGATCAAAAGGGCCAATCAGCAGCTGAAGGGCGTCCGCCACGTGCTGCCCAAGCTGAGCAGGCAAGACTGCAGCCACGCCCTCTGCGAGTACAGGCAGCAAATCATCCGGGCAGAGGATAAGTGCCCGCCGAAGCCGCGCAGGAGCAACTACCAATTGCGAGCCCTTGCGATTTCCGTGTGGCCAGCGCCTGGGGCAAAACTCATTGAAGTGTTTTGGGTGCGCCTTCTAAGCGTCAGTGATACATCACGAAAGATAGCGAAGCAGCTTGACTATGTGTTTGCTTCAGCAATCAGTTGCCGGGGTCGGGGTCAGCTATGAGCAAGCACGGGAAATTTGATGCGTTTGTTGGTCTTCGCTAAGCCCCCCCCCTCACCCTCTCGATTTGATTTTGGTCCACTCCTTACTTTTGTTCACATCCAGACCGTGCAGTCCTCGGCTACGGCTGCTGGGGAGCTACCGAGATGGAGAAGAATATGTTTGAAGCTTCTTCTTTTTTTTTCGAGGGTCTTCTGGACGGGCCCTTTCAATCGGATCGGCCCAAGCGAGGACTTTGGCGTTGAGCGAAAGTGCAAGTCGGTTGGGGAAGTTCGGGGAAGCTGCAATCACTGTAGATTCGGCATACCCACTAGTAGGCTTGGGCGAAGCTAGCCAGGCCTTTGACTATTCGTCACCTGCCCCCATGGCCAGCGAACGTTCGCTGGCCCCCTGTCCAACCGTTCCGGGAACCACCTTTCCGCCTCTCGCTCACACAGGCCGCTTTTCAAGTGCTTCAGCGTTGGGCAGGCCAGTGTTGGATGCTGCGGGCTTCCGCCAGACCCCACTACAGCTAAGGACAGAGAGTTTCAAGGCTCATCAAAGCGATTCGGAAGGCGCAGGCGCTCCCACGAATCTTGGATTACGGGCTGCGCGGGGGCTCTTGCGATCCTTCCTTGATAGTATCGCCGTTTTCATGTTTTGTTGCTTTCTGCTTGTTGGTCGGCAGCCGGATTGGGTTTCCTCCCTGCCTGAGCGTCCAGATCCCTAAATTGTGCAGCGCAGAAAGTTTATTTTCGACAGCCGGGGCCCTTCTTTCATCGATTGGAAGGCACTGCTGCACTTGACAAAATCTTGACAAAAGCAGCTGGCTGGGCAGTCTTTTGCGTGTTCCTAACCTGAAGCCTGTCATCAGATGCTTTTGTTGCAACTGGGGCTGCGCTTTGGGGCCCAGGTCGAACACCTGGATACACGTTTCATGTTCGCATAAGCTTGTGTATATTTCATGCTACACAGAGCAATAGCCATCTTCTTGGAAGCACCAGGGCAGGCGTCAGCTGCGTAATATGGGAACACAAATGAGTAGGGCAGGCAGCCCACACATGGGGATTTCACGGACGATTCAGGGGTCAGAACCATGGATTGGCCTTCGGCCTGATTCCGCCGACCCTTAGCGCCAGACACCGAACCGGACCAGACCAGACCAAATAAACACCAGACCAAACCAGACCAGACCAAACCAGACCAGATTGTGACAAACGCAGAGAGACAAACCAGACCAGAGGATAGCAGACCGGACCAGACCGGACCGCGGCCGGTTCGCACCTTGCACCTTGGATAGCCACATGCCAGGATTTCCACTTGAGCGGAGAAAAAAAAGGTCACCCCAATCCTTTCTGATTGGAGGGAGTGTGACCTTGCGAAACTCGCATAATCGCTTACGCGGTTGTCACGCGAGCCACTAGCGGCGCCACTAATTCGCTTTCAGGTCTCGGTGGCTCTTCTCAGACTTTGCCCCTTAAAAAGGTGCAAAAATCAGTTCGTGGGCGCCACTAATACGCTTCAAGGTCTGGGTGGCTCTTCTCAGAGCTCTCCCTTCAAAAAGGTGCAAAAACCAAGCAGTGGATGACACTAGTTTGTTTTACAGTCCCAGTGGCTCTTCTCAAGAATCTCCCTTCTTCCGAAAAGGTGCAGAAAGAACTCATGCTTTCGAATGGCAAAAAGTGCATTTTGTAGCAATCTAACGCTCACGCCAAAACATTTGCTTTCACGCTTCAAAACGGGAGTTCACGCTACACTCGCTCGATTTCACACTGATTTCATGCTGTTGTTGTTGCCCTCCCTGATAAGCACTGCTTCGAGCTTGAAGAACGATGGCTTTAATAAAACCACAATGCATCAGGCCAGACAGCGCAAATCATGTCAAGTCGCATAAGAAGCCAAGTCAAGCATCAAGAGGTTTCAGCAAGAAACATGCTTTGCAACCTCAAAGCATGCGAGGATGGAAGCCGTCTTAAAAATAAACCCCGGAGGAATTAGTTGGCCGTTTCAGGCTCCTCCCAGGAGTTAGCAGCGCCAACAATTTGTTTTTGAGGTCCCGGTGGCCCTTCTCAAAGTTCTCCCTTCAAAAAGGCGCAAAGTCAAGTAGCGTGCGCAGGACTGGAATTACTGCACACACCCCACAACGCCGGACCAACCCAAGGACATCATGGGTGCCCAGCGTGAGTGGCAGAATTAAATCCCGTTGGGGCACACCCAAAAGCGGTTAACCCCAACGAATGACTCGCCGCTGGATTCCTGAGCGAAATGGCCGTTTGCAAGTAAAAAGTCTCTTCCCGTCGGGGCCCCTTGGTTGCAAGCCCAAACTGAATGGAAGCAAAAGAAACCTGTTTGCCCCCCCAGCCTTGCCGCTATCGTTCCTTTAATGCCCCAGCCAAGCGACTCCTCGGCCGGCCGTGACCTCATGAGAGGAGCCGCCAGTGCCAGCACCGCATGCAATGCAACGCTGCGGCATGGTGGCGCACGGAAGGTCAACGGGCTGTCTTGCAGAGTGGGGGCTGTTGTTGGGGAATTGCGTGAGATTGGTCAAAGTCCAGAACAAAGAAGAAGGACACAGTCCCTTGCAACAAGCTTCCCTGTCCGACCAATGGCGGCTGCCCCAGAAAAGTAGCATGTCAGCAGTGTAGGCAAGATGGCAGGCGGTCTGGGTTTGCCATGTTTTGCGCCCAACAGTTTTCAATTAGAAGCCTGAGGCAGCTATTGGCAAAAGTCAGTCTCAGGGTTACCTAGGCCCAACGATCGTTTCAGGCGATGCCTATGTTGCCACAGAGCAGACCTTGAGCTGCTGATCGCGCCCTCAGGCATGCAGCAAAGGACACCTTACATATTGCGTGGAAGTCACAGTGAGAAGCCCGCTCAGTGAGATGCAGTGGTCACCGAGAGTGGCGGCATCATGTGTTTTTTGCAAACAACAATGAGCTAGAGGTATACGTGGCTTGAGTAGAAAGCCCGTCATCAAATCGCCAGGTCATCCGTCTGTCCAAATACGTTAAGAATAAGAACAGCGGGGGTCTAGACAAATCGCTGAAGGAAAAGCTTCCTCAGCCCGTCATTGCTCTATTTGCAACTTGGTGAAACTCAACAACTTACAATGATAGGCAGGCACATGCAGACACGACGTTTTTTGCGAGACAAACGAAAGAAATACGAAAGAATGTTCAAGGCGAGTCATGACCTACGAGTTCTAGCACAAGTTCTGCTGGCTTGATGAACAAAAGAGCTGCATTCTGTAACCCGTTTGATTTGACTGTTGCCAAGGTTTCCTGAGGAACGTTTTTGCACGCAAGCAGCAAAAGGTCGACAAAAGTTAATGGTTGCCTTGCACGTGCCTTGCCGAGACTGCAGTTACACGACGGCCCACCCTCCCCGGCCTTGCACGCTACCCCGAGCGCGCACTGTCGAGCCAGACGGCCAGCAGCAGCGGCATGCTGCCACGAAAGTGAAACCCGGAAGACTTTTCCCATAATCAAAAGCAAGTAGAATGATACAGCGGGACGGGTCTGGTAAAGGATCCAGTGTTCGCACAGATCTTCTGCTCGGCTGTCATGAGTGACCAATGTGCTTCATCAAGAACGAGACCAGCTTGGTGATCATCGTAAGATCTGGTCCTCTGAGAGTCTTCTGATTCTCCATCTTCCTGGTCAGTATATCTCATGGTTCTCTCTGGACTTCCAGTGCCGGATGAGGTTGGAACATGAGGGATCAGTTCTTCCTCACTTTCATATTGTACCGGCAAGTTTGCTGGATTGTTCGGATTGTAATTGGATGAAGATGCAGGTTCATTTCTGGGAGAATGCGCAGGTGACTCATCATTGTCCTCTGGCTTCTTCTTCTTCTTCCTGGATGGACTGCCAGTTGTTTCTTCTTGCTCAAGTGTTGGCAGTTCAAGGTCTTCATCATGGTCTTCTGATTCGTTAGAATCGCAGGTGGTGAAGGTACCACGACTGTCGGAAGAATTGGTTGAGATGATTGCGATTGTGACGGTAAAGAGATATCACCCCCCAGTCGATTGAGTCTGCTTGAGGATGAAATGGACTGTTTTTGCCGTTTAAGCGCCGCCAGGTTTGTCATGTGGCGGCAGTGGTGGATCCACTGGACTGTCGGGTAATACACTGCCTGGTGCTGGCGGCATGGGATGATCAGGCTGATATGTGGAGGACCCGGAGGAGGATCTGACATGTTCTCGTCCGGTGGAGTTGGAGGTCTTGGATCAGGCATGGGATGGTCCGGTTGATCAGGCGGCTGCTGTGCGTCAGGTTGTTGAGGTGCATCCGTTGGATCCGATGGATCCGTCTCGATGGGCATCGGCCTGATGGCCGGCGCATCTGAGAATGACTGATGAACGGATGAAAACATCACAGCGTGCCAAGTCTTCGGATCACAATTCTCCCAATTGCATTTGGATGCAGGCAAGACCCAAATCCTATTCAGCTGATCAGGCTGCCAGAAGGATATGATCGCATCGTCCGGAGGTGACGTAATGGGCATGTTGATGCCGATGGTGTGGACGTATGCTGCGCATGCATCATACTGAGTGGATGAAATGCACAATTGTGTCAGCTTCTTGCAACCATTCCACATGTTCTGACATCGCCAGTCATTAGGATCTTGTTTGAAGAAATCGATTTCAGTCCCCGGTGGGTACTGCTTCATCGTCTTCTGAAACTTCTGGACTAGCGGATCTTGGATGATTAATGGTTGAACGTCTTTGTTGAACGGGAGGTCCCGAATTCTGACCGCAAGACTGCTGCTGGTCATGTTGAACTCCTTGTCAATGGCTTCCATCTCCTTTCTCAGGATGTCAACCTGCTTGATGGTGAATGGTTCGAAAAGGTCCTCCAAGAGGTACACCTCGTTGTCAAGTGGTTTCACCTTCAAGTGTCGCAGGAGGATGTGCGCGAGATCCTGACAGAACTGGTAAGGATACAACTGTGCCAGTTTGGTCCTGCTTCCGAAAGTACCAGCATTTCCCTCTAGGGGTCGATGTTCATGCTTGACTGTGGTAGAATTTTTACACCTTCTGAAGATCGGTCTCGTTACCTCGGGAGGTAAGCAGTGCATCAAGCTCGTGGGCTTGAGACTTCTGAGTCCGGATTCAGGATCTTTTAGTCCGTGTGCACAGAAATGGAAATCTCCCCAGGTCACGGATGGATCTGAAAACAGTTGTTGCATACAGTTCAGATACCATATCTTGGATGTCTGAGGATTTTCAATGATGAAGTATCTTCCGTGCTTCAACTGGTATTGCGCAATGGATGCCACAAACTCAACCATGGGAAGATAGCGTTTCCGCTTCTCCCAGACTCTTTGTTGGTCTTGTTGGATGTGCTGCATATTAGACCATGGTCCACAGACCGGTGCCATGAGGATTACATCAGGCGCTTGCTCCTTGATGATCTCCATGATTATGTGTCGTCCCTTGGATGTCATTACGTCGAATCCGGTGCGGTTATCTACGGGAGTCCCAACCTTAAGACCTGAGAGTGCACAGCATTGACTGAATCTGGCACTTCCTGCAAAGATCTCGAGAACGTGGATCTTTCCTTTACGTACACAATTCCAATGTGCTTGTTCAGGATCGGATGTGAGGTCCTCGACGAACATGTTCTCTGCCGGATGAGGTGCTGCAGGCTTGGGAGTTGTCTTTCCCGCGATACGTAATGGCACTGCGGATTTTGGCTTAGGAGCTGGTGCGGATGACTCCTTCTTCTTGGTGTCGGCAGAGGAGCCGGTTTGCTCCTTCTGCAAAGATTCTCGCTCTTCAGGCAATAGAAGATCAATTCCAGGTTTCCCCGGAGGGATGGTTTCATCCTTTCTGACCTTCGTCACGTTAACCTTGATGAGTCGAGTCCCAAGATCAAGTCCTACCATTGCTCCTTCAATGGAAATGACTTTTCCTTTTAGCCGTATTCCTCCCTTGCTTCCATCGGAACGGATCTTGGATTTGTCTTCCTGCCAGAAAAAATACCTTGTCCTTCACCTGAAAAACTTAGAACTCATTCGGAGATTTTGAGCAAGGTCTCGTCGGATGTCTTCGGATTGACGTGCTTCTTGGAATGCTTGCTTTGACAGCTGTTTGATCTGGATGGCTGTCAGCTCCTCCTCATTCCTGTCAATCGTCAACTGAGTTGGTGTTGCGACATCGAGTTGGATGAGATCTGCTGGTCGTCTTCCGAATGCGAGCTCCAATGGTGTTACACGGTGACAGTCTGATTCCTGACAGTTGCAGCTTCCTTCAGCAGCTGTCTATATGTCACTTTCTTCAGTGTTGCAGGTGCTGTTCCTGCCTTGATGGAACTTAGAGTTGCGCCTTCAGGAGTTGAACTGCTGCTTCAGCTCGATTTGGCCATGGTGTGTTCGGTCCCAAGGATATCGGTGTGATGTCAAGGGACTGATAGAAATGTTCCCATGTCTCCGTCATGAAGGCTTGATCTGCCATAACTGATTTGGGCTGCAAGTGGTACTGGTCAAAATAGTTCCTGAGGACAGTGATGTTCTCGACTTCTTGCGTAGTTGTCACTGCCTCTGCAGTGAGCAATGTTGTTGCTCCATCCAGGATGACAAAAACAATGATGTGTTCTCCTGTTCCAAGAGGAACTTGACAGTGATCAATGAATGTCATGTCACCAAAGGTGTCCGCTCGAAGTCCACTCGTCTTGCTTCGTGACGGTGCATGTTTTGCCGCTTGGCAAACTTCACATTCACTTCGGATTTTGTCAAATAGATCGAATGTTGATTTCGGCAAATGAAGTGAGCGAGTTCTAAATCGAAATTGATCCGTTGTCATGTGATGATGCTGGAGGTGGAGCTTCTTCAACTCTTCGGGATTTGACAATCGCTTGTGGATTCTGCCTAGTGCAAGCGGAAGCGTTGTTGGTTCTTCTGAGGATGGTGCGTAAAGGATCTGGCTCAATGGTCGACCGGCCCTTCTTGTCGATGATCCTGTCTGCTGCCGATCCTGAGCCTGCTTCTTCGTCCTTAAGCAAATTGTCCGCGAAGATGAAAATGGTCTTACCTATCCACAGGTTAATCATTGGTTTGTTTGCCTAGGATGTAAGTCTCCAATTGTTTTCTAGGATGTCTGGATCTCCACCTTCGGATGCATCAATGATTTCCGTAGTAGCTCTCGGCTGATGTTATCAGGATTGATTGGACATTCCTTGGCTCCATTTGGTGTGAACAGCGCCTTGCGAGGCGTGATGCGCACACGGATGAGCTGCTTGTTCTTCTTATCAAGGGTCCCATGGTCCTGCTTTTGAGACCCAATGATTTTAGGAGTTGCTAGGTCCTCCTTCGTCTCGGATGATTTTGATGCACAAACAGTTTCACTCTTGGAGATATCCCCGGAGGGAAGCCGGATGCTGTTGTCATCATCGTAGACGTAGTTGGTGAGGCCCTTGATGGCAATTTCTCCACTTGCAACTCTAGCGAGGTCGACGAGTGCATGTCCTGTACCGGATACTGGAACTGCTTGACGGTTCATGCCAAAAGCCTTGCATGTGATCTTGTCACATTGAGGTGTGTGCTCAATGGTCATGTAGAGGTTCCGCATCTGACTGATGCTCAGGAGGATCGGTACAATTCCTTGTTCAAGAACGTCGATGTTGGTACTGCATGGAGGAGTTGTGTGATATCGGAGATGCAAGGTCCAATTTACCTTGGCTGTTTCTCCGTTTGCAAAGTGAACTTGGTCTCGGCCGGGATGTACTGATATGAGATGACGTCTTTCATGGGTTCGATGGCCTGAGTAAAACGCTGGATTGCATGCCAGCTGCCCATAGATCTGGTACATCCATTGTCCAGAATCGCATAGGTCGGATTGTGCTGAGGGTTGATGACAGGCGCCATCAGCTTGGTTGCCAAAAGGCTGTGATCTGTTGCGACGGACAAATTGTGTTCTGAAACTGCATTTGATTGGATCAGCTTCCCGTGGATGGCCTCTTTCTCATGATGCTCATATGCGTCATGGAATGCCATTAGCGCTTGTCCTGTGCTGGATGTCTCATGGGATGAGTACCAGCCTTGTTCGTTCCATGTCCATGATTGATCCCAATCTTGGTCTGTCCAACCGGCATAGGTAGGCTCTGTGGATGGTGCGATGGCTGCGAACGTCTTGGATTTTCCTTTGTCATGTCCTTTGCCATTCTCATAGGATGGATAACCCTTGTTTCCATCATAGGGATATTGGAATTTGATTTTCCTTTCTTTCCCTTCTTTCCTTTGCCTTTTCCCCAATATGCCTGGTCGTAGGGATCATAATTTTCATTGGCCATATTGGCCTTCCCGCCAGAACCGCTTTTTCTGAAGGGTTTGAAGCCACCTCGTTGGTGACTGCCCTTTTTGTTTCCTGAATTTCCTTTTCCTTTTCTCTTCTTGAACCTGAAATTCCTCCCTGACACTTTTCTTGCTATGAACGCATCGTTCTCCTCGAGGACCCAGAACGTCTCTTCATCGTTGCTTGACATGAATCCTTCAAGTCCTTCTTCATCCTCAACCCAAAAGTCTTCTTCTCGTATTCACCTTGTTCGATGATGAAGAAGTTGTTGCTTCGGTTGCCTCCTTGAGGTCGGATGGATGGATCTTGAATGGATGTCCGGGTCGTGATGAAGAGCTCATGGTAATGCGTCTTCAGCATCTCATAGGAGTAGTTCTCTAGTGAAATGTTTCTCAGTGACATTGCGCTGGTCAGTCTTTCTCTCTGCTGATCTGACAATTCACTCTGTATGATGAAAAACTGCGCAATGAGATTATCCCCGAAGGGAAATGCGTCCCGCTGTCTGTCCTGCATTCCCGTGATACACTGTCGCCATGTTGCCCGTGACTGTTGGCAAAGGCAGACGAATGTCAGAAAAGTTGTTTCTGGTGGGGAAGGTAGCACCGGGGACAACCAGACAACCCTTCAGTGAATACAGCTTTTTCAACAGCGAGTGCAACAGGACACATCAGGCAGATCATCATGTACAATCTCGATGAGCAAAGCAACAGCGTTTCAGAGAGTCAACCTTTTTGTATGCATGACCAGAAGAGATATTTTGTGCAGACAGTTGCTTGTGGCTCAATCTGTGTTCCTGTTGGATCACCCTCATCGAGCAGGACTGGAGGCGGTACTCGAGTACCAGCTGCTTGCTGATGTCGAGCAATTGTTCTTGCATTTGCGTCCTGTACGGACTGTCGAAATGATGGGGACTGTGCCGTGAAAACTGGCATCAAGTCCATCCATGCTGCCTTCAATCTCATGAGAAGGATTTCGAATTTTGAGGTAAAAATGAGGAACTCTTGGTTCTGCCTTCTATGATTGAAGAAACTGAGGAGCCTGTACAGATACACGTTGGTCGCACCTTTCAAAAAGTACTTCTTCAGCGTGTTCTTGAAGTAGTTAACTCCTTCATCAGGATCTTTCAAATTTTTGGAGGACTGCCTTGTACATATAGGCATCTCCTGTGAGTCTGCTTTTGAGCAGAGGTCCTCTTGGGTGCTTCCACCGTAGTGATTGTCACCCAGTCGTCCACGAGTTCTTCATACCTGAACCAGCTGACTTTTCCGTCGTACGATGGCGGCTGCTTGGCGGTCATCGATAAATTGAGTGTTTCCTCCGTATAGCCTGATGGTTTGGCCATACTTGAATAGGCTTCCATGAAGCCTTCTCCATCGGATGACATCTTCCCTTGGATCTCTGCGGAAAACCCGCTCCGCTACCACAAATTGAGGCGCACTGCCGGGGTGCCTATCCCAGAAGGGAGCTGGTACCCTGTGGTAGGAGAGGTCGTTGATTTGGTCCCTGGATCTATTCCGGAGAGAGTCCAATATGCCAATATGGAGGATTGGAGAATGGATTGTCCCTGGTGGCTTGTGTTGACTGTGAATCCTGTAAAGCGGTCTGCAAGCCTTTTTAACTGTACATATGACTTGAAGGGCCTTGAGCCATCATGTCAGCGGAGTGTGTGAATAGGTCAATGTGCAACAAAAAGCAACACACCCCCCCCCCGCCCCCAACCCCCCCCCCCCTGTTGGGGGCGGGGGGTGGTGGTGGGGTGGTGGGGTTTCGGAGTTGGTTTAGGCTTGGTGGGTTGGTTTAGGGTTGGTTCAGGGTTGGTTTGTGGTGGGTTTCGGGTGGGTTTGGGGTTTGGGTTGATTTAGGCTTAGGGTTGGGGTTAAGGAGGGGTTGCAGGGTGGTGGGGTGTTGGTTCACGGGGTGAAAGGGGGAGTCTGGGACCGAAGGTGCAGGGCTCACACGGTACTGGACAGCACCCCCAGCATTGCCAGCATCATCCCCAAGATGCAGATGATGCGGGGGAGTGGGGGGACCATACCATTTGGGGGGGGGGGGGGTACGTGGCCCAGGGACTGGTACATATATACATAACACATTACATACGACGCAAACCAACCATCCGTTTGGCACATGTCTACAGTTCCCATGCGGCCATCTGCGGCCTTTCATTGGGGTTTACGCCCTCAGACATCAAACTTTCGGGTGTGAAGTCCTGATTGGATACGCTTGCAACAAGCTTGTGTGCAATGCTTTGTATGATACGTGGTTTCTCTCCTGAATTACCGGGAAATAAGGTCCCTTAAAGTGGAAAACACACCACCCCCTGTCCTCTAAGAGGGAGGTGCAGCGGTCACCCTCCGCCTGAGTCGCGGGAACATGTGGCTGAAGCAAACAACAAGCAACGCCAGGTCGAATTTGGCCCATGTCCCTGCACCGGTGGGGGGGGAATGCTTGGCCCAGGAAAACACCCGGATGTGCTTTGTCAGCACATTTCAAAGGCTGTGTGTGGGCCCATAGATAGACCCTGGCGAGTTTCTTGATCCGTTGACAGTTGAATACGGCTTGTCGCACTTGCCATTGATACGTCCTTGGTGTTCATTCACACCCCGTTTCTTAGTCATTCTGTTCCTTGGTCAAAGCTCCTTTTGCAACTCCTTCCGTGGGTTATGGTCAAAGATATCCTTGCCAGTTCTCTAACTTCCCTACCAAAATAAAGGGGGGCTTCTGACCATGGCACACTTGACCTTGTCCTGTACACCAGGATGAAAGTCGGCGCAACTTCCACGGGATGACGGTCTATGTTCACCCAACTGAAGTCTTTTTTTCGAGAAGCTGGAAGGGATTCTTGTTGGGTCACAAATAGGGCGCCCTATGATTGCCCATGAAAGGTGCTCCCTAGACTAGGTCCTCCAGTACAGAGGTTAGACTAAGGGTACCCTTTTTTCAAGAACAAACAGAAAACATTTAAAGCAAAATCTGAAATGGTTAAAAACAAATACATAAATGAAGCAAAATCGCAACAACTAGTTGGCCCGCCCTATGATTGGCCCAAGAAAGCTGCGCCATTTGCGCCTGGGCGATGAACTTGGTGAACTTCATGCCCTTCAGGGAGGCATGCGGTCGATGGAGCAGCATCGTGGCCAGCTGGGAGCTGTGGACGCGCAGCCGCAGGTCCTCGGCGTTTTGGAGAGGTGCCCGGGGGTGGGTGGCCTTTTTGAGGCGAGTCACTTTCAGGTGGGGTGTTGTTTTGTTTTTTTTGGGTGTAGGCTTTGAAAGCTCCCCGGCTTTTGGGTTTAAAAAAAGGGAAACCTCCTGAACAAGGTGGTTTGGCCCGACAGACCTATCAACACCTTTTTGATGGTGCTCTTTTCACCTTGGTTTCCAAAGAAACCTGCGCCAAGCAGAGGAACGCGCTGCTGCCGAGGTTGCCAGAGTTGCTCCAATCACACAAAGGTAGACCATTGTTCCCCGAAAAAAGAATAAGAAGAAAAAAACGAACAACAACAGAGATCATGAATTCTTGGTTGCTGTTGACCCCCCTGCAAAAAGTTTAACTTTTTGGGTTTTTTTAGCCTTGCAGGTTGAAAAATCGGAGCCTCCTGTTGCCCTCCAAAAGTATATCAAATATCAGCAAAAGGTTCCAAACGGCAGTGGCGCAACCCAGCAGCAAAGCGCATTTGTTGCTTGTCGTAGCTTCCTACAAGCACGAGGGACTCTTGCGTCAAACGTTGCAGGTTGAGTGTCGTTGAAACATATTAATTTTTGGGGGCTTACCGTCCCAAAGGCCGACTAGCAAGAACGCGCGCTCACGGTGCATGATGCTTGTTTACCTCGTGCAGTGAAAGATTTCTTGTAAAACTAACTGGGGAACAATGAACAACATGTTCATTTCAGCAATTGGCAGCTTCATCTGCTGATGGTGATTTCCCTCATGGTCACCAAATGTAAAATACATTTTGATCAACCCAAGCGTGTTTTTCGGGTGCACTCCGATTCTCATTCCCTGCTTATCGCACCAGCAAGGTTTCTATGCCTGCTTCACCCGTCACCTTTGCTTAAGTCCCCTGGAAAACAACAACATATTATCAGTAGTGATAGATTCCTTTCATCAAAATACATCTTCATTTCAGCAACTGGAAGCAGGCAGGTGTTCGTCTTTGTTTTCATTCACCTTTTGGTGCCATATTGGGGATTCATGTGGCCATGGGTCAAAATCCAAATCGTACCCCCAAGAAACATCCCGATCCCCACTAAAATAGGTTCTAAAATGGGTGGTGAATTCACCTACCCACCAAAATGGGATCCCAAAACGGTTTTGACAACCAGAGCCATGTCTGGTCCAGGTCCATCACCCGTCGGGCCAGGGCGCGTGGTCCAGCTCCAGCACCGCGTCGCAGGTGAGCTGCAGCAGCTCGCTGGCCGCGCTGAGCTGCGTGGCCGAGTTCTTCTCCCTCACCCCCGCCTCCACCTCCCGGCGGCACCTCAGCGCCGAGCCGCGAAAAAAACCCGCCCCGAGCGCGGATCGCTTGAGCAACGCGAGGGTTTTTTGCCACGCAAGGGTTGGTTTGCTGCAAATGTGTTTCGCCCCCGGGAAAAAACAAAGAGAAGATATTTGTCCAGGAGTGAAAACGAGTCCCTTCAAAGTTAGTGCGGCATATGGAAGCATGATCAAAAGCTCCGTGATACATGGGATGACCATGGGGAAACCCACTTAAAAGATGATAGTTCACCACTAAAGGAAAACAGTTCCCTTGGTATCTGAATTGTTTGACATTCTGTTTGGGGACCATGCCCAGAAAGTCCTCATTTTTGGGGGCACCATAGGATCATAGCCGCTTGCTCGACCAACCGAGACATAGCTTTGAGAATTGGATCCTCAAGTAAAGGACCTTTGTCATGGTGAGCTCCTTGTACCCCCGAATCGGTGAGCTCGCTTTAAAATATTCAGATTACCTCCGGGGACCTGAGCAGGTGTCAAAACAGGGGGACCTCCCAAATTGTTGGCTTTCCTTCTGGTTTCCCTATGAACCTACCTGGATTGGAGCACCCTCAAAACACAAATGCACACCCACATAAACACAACACACAACGCACACACACACACCACACTCACAACCACGCAAGACACACACACAAACACAAACACGCAAAGCAGGCAGAGCAGGCAGAGCAGGCAGAGCAGGCAGAGCAGGCAGGCAGGCAGGCAGGCAGTGAGACAGAAACAGACAGACAAACAAAGACAGGCACACACGCAACGCACAAGAAACAAACACACACACACACAAACACACACACACACACACACCCACACAGAAGGACACGCACACACGCATACAAACCCACAAGCACACAAACACACAAACATACAGACAAGCAAAATCAAAAACCAACAAAGCACAACAAACACAACACAAACACAATCAATCAAACAAACAAACAAACAAACAACCAAACAACCAAACAAAGAACCCAACACACAAACAGGCAAACACGCAAGCAAACAAGCACTCACAAGCAGCCAAACCAACGCACACACACACTCACACAGGTCGTTACACATACACCAACACAAACACAAACACAAACACAAACACACACACACACACACACACACACACACACACACACACACACACACACACACACACACACACACACACACACACACACACACACACACACACACACACACACACACACACACAAGAAAACACACACATACACACTCATGCAGGTCGTTACACATACACCAACACAAACACACACACACACAGTCACGCAGGTCGTTACACACATACTCCAACAGAAACACACACACAAGAAAACACACACACACACACAAGAAACAAACAAACAAACAAACAAACAAACAAACAAAGAAAGAAAGAAAGAAAGAAAGAAAGAAAGAAAGACAGAAAGAAAGAAAGAAAGAAAGAAAGACATAAATAAATAAACAAACACACAAACAAACAAACAATCAACACAAACCCAACCCAACCCAAACCAACCCAAACCAAACCAAACCAAACCAACCCAAACCAAACCAAACCAAACCAAACCAAACCAACAAACAAACAAACAAACAAAACACACACACACACACAACAAACAGCAACACACACACACACCAACACACACAACGCAGCAACACAGAACACAGCAACACACAACACAGCAACACACAACACACACACAAGGCACAACCAACAACACACAACATACAACACACAACAACTACACGCACAACAAAACACACACACAAACAAAACAAACAAAACAAACAAAAACAACAAACAAACAAGCAAACAAACCTAACAAGCAAACACACCAAACAAGCAAACAAACAACCAAACAAGCAAACAAACAACCAATAAAACAAACAAACACACAATCAAGCAAACAACCACACAAACAAACACACACACACACACAAACAAACAAACAAGCAAAGAAACAAACAAACAAGCAAAGAAACAAACAAACAAACAACCAAACACACACACACACAAACAAACAAACAAACAAACAAACAAACAAACAAACAAACAAACAAACACACACACACACAAACAAACAAACAAGCAAGCAAGCAAACAAACAAACAAGCAAAACAAGCAAAACAACACACAACACACACAACACACACCCAACACACAAAATACAAGACACGCACACACAACACACAACACACACCATACCAGCCAGCCAGCCAACCAACCAACCAACCAACCAGCCAGCCAACCAACCAACCAACAAACCAAGGCAAAAAGACAGAACATCAACAAGCCCCTGAGGTACCCAATCAGCAGTGCGGCATTTCGGGTGACGCTTTCCATTTGCAGCAAAGGCGCTGGTGATGAGAAAATTGGGAGATGACTGATGCGACGCAAAGGAACATGAAGAAGGTCATTGCATACCTGAGTGGGCGTTCTCTATTCCCGAAACAAGCTTGAAACGGTCTCCTAGAGAAAAACACACATACTTGTTGGCCAGGGAGTCTTGTCCGGAAAGACATTTGCGGGATGACTCACATCGCCAGTCCTCAGCCGGTCCCTGGGTTGGTCGATCCCTGGAAAAAGCAGATATGGTTCAATTGGACCCCTTTTGAAGAAGCTCCTTTGGATTCCTCTGGGGGTCGGGTCTGGTTGCCTCAACAAGTGTCGCTCAACCCTGGCTGATTATTCACAAACTGGAAATGATAAATCGCCGAATACAGAACCTTCATCATGGGCTTTCGCTCTTTTATCCCGTGAGCTCGTTCTTATTGAGGGACTCATATTTTGGGGGTATGCCAGTTTCCATACCAAGGGGGGTGGGGAAGGCTCCCTTTTTTGGGTTGTGCCTTTGGGGAGCCCAACCATGTCGAACTCGGGGAACGACGGGTCCCAAACCATCCCTCATTCCTAGCCGAAACAAACTCCCGACGGAGAAGCAAGGGATCCACTTGACTCCACTTCCCATTGCTTGGGTGTTCTGCGGCTCGAATTCCGCATTCCATTTCCCGGCCTAGCCACTCAAAAAACAAAGGATGCATCCATGCCCGCTCCCCGGGCGCAAAAGAACACAGAAAAAACAAAAAGAACTCGCGGCGGGCGAGGCGCGCCGGCCCTCCGCGCATGCCAGCCGGAAAGTCCTCTGTGAGACATCTTAGCACTGCAAGGCCGAAAAGCCCCAAGTGGCTCACGAAGATGAGGATCCGGCGGTTGGCGAACCTACGATGGGATCCCTTGCACCACCACCCTCCGACGGTCTAAATTTTACTGTCGGAACTACCGGGTATTTGGCAGTACTTCCGAAAACCCAATAAAAAAGTAGATCCCCTATCTACGGTCGTTTCACGTTGTCCCAAACAGTAAAGGACAAGCCCACAGGGTGACGCGGTGACACGGGGTGACACTCAGGCGACACGGGGCAACCAAGGGCCCTAGGAAAACTTGCTTGCCCTACGCTGCACCTCCGTGAGGGAACTCTGTGTGTCCTCCGGACCCGATTGATTGTAGTCTAAAAATACTATTGAGGTGCGACGTCTTTTTTCCGGTATTCCCAACTTCGATGTATTACTTCTTGACTTGTGGGTAGGTGTTTGTGCACATCTCCAAGTTGGTGATGAGGATCGTGACTACCATGCAATCCGTGACTTGACATGAGCTTCGGGCTCCCGCGACCCAACACAGAGCGTGCTCTTGGTGTGTGATATTTCTTGACTGTGCCAATCCGGCCTGTGGGGTAGGTGCGTGGTTTTCTGTGCACCCTCACTCACAGACTTGCTGCAATATGTGCCTCGTACTAATTCGTGCATGCTTGATTGACTTGGGAGTCTGTCGAAGCAACTCTACGTGTGTGCGCTACGCGGTAGCCCTCTTCATGCCTCGCCTTGCACTGGCAGTGTTTCACCTGGAGTTGTCGTTACAAGTTAATAGCACTTGACGACGTGGTGCCCTGGCTGGCCCTCGTGAAACTTTGTGTTTCGGTGTTGTGGTTGCTGTTTGCTGTTTCCTTTTCGCGTTGGTGTTCCTTTTTTCTCGGGGTTCCAGGGGGGAGGTGGCACCAATTGGTTGCCACTCTGTCCCCGGCATCGTAGCAAAGCGACACGGGGCAACACGCAGGCGACACGGGGTGACACTGGGTGACACGCAGGTGACACGGGGGCGACACAGGGTGACACGCAGGTGACACGGGGGCGACAGGGGGTGACACGCAGGTGACACGGGGTGACACGGGGGCGACACGGGGTGACACGCAGTACACGGGGGCGACACGGGGTGACACGCAGGTGACACAGAGTGACATGGGGTGACACGCTGTGAGGCGCTTGCTGCACTTGCTGCCACCCCTTGATTGCTGTCACCCCTGCTATGGCATCTCCCCGTTGTAAGCAGTAGCTTAAAATAATTGACAGTAGTTGTTCTAACTACGGTCGTTTTTGGGAAACTTCTATCTACTGCCCCCTGGGCAGCAGTCGGAGGGTGCACATGTTTGTCAACTTTTACACAAATATAATTATGTTTATCATAAAAGGGTCAAATATGTTCTACAACACCCAGAGAACCACCCAGTAGAAACTAAAAAGGAAAATAGCGGGTGACCTACAAAAAGGGGTAGCTGCGATCCACTGGGGCGATGTGACTGCGACGACCATTGTTTTGTTTCCCCCCCTTTTCCCGGCGAAGTTTGGCAAAAACGAGAAAAGTGCCACCGGCTTCAGAAGATTTTGTGATTGTCTTTCTCCCTGAGCCAGGCTACAATGGCACCATTGTGTGGAGGACACCCGTAGGAAAGCCAATGGCACCACCATTCTTATGCGGCCTATGCTAGCGGTTGAACCAACACCCAAACTGGGGAATCACGGAATGAAAGGGACCAAGCTTCTGGCTTCAATGGATGAACCTGTTTGAGGCTCTACCAAAACCGGGTGTGGCTCGCTCCCGACGCATCGCAAATGATTAGTGACCAAAGGGTGGCATTGGGAGAAAGTGCATCTTCTTTGACACACCCTGGTTGCAATGCAATATATAGCCTCCCACCAATTAACATGGAACCTGATAAGGGGGTCCCTTTGAAGGAAAATGGTCTTCCAGGACCCCCCTGTCAGGTTACATGATAATTACTTGGTGGGAGGGTATTCAAATACCCCCCAACAGAAGAGCAACTCTTTGGAACGCATGAAAAGAGGCAAATCAGGTGCCAACAACCAGACATAAGCTTGGGTGCTGTTGACCCCCCTGCAAAAAGTTTACCTTTTTGGGGGCTTAGTAGAAAACACCTTATTTCCCCAAAAGTTTTTCAGTCTAAAGATCCAACCCAATAGCAGTCAAGTAAGTGTGTCCTTTTAATCAGGGAACCGTTCTTGGTTGGCTTCAAGAGGCATTTTGGGGGGGTTCACTAAAAAAAAACCAAACACTCAACTCGGTTGCTTTCTGCTCCCCTGCTAAAAGTTTAACTTTTAGTGGTTTAGTGGAACCCATTAGTTGGCAACAAGTTACAGTCCTAACAGCCAAGCAAAATGCACCAATGTCAAATAAAGGCCGGAGATATCCTGAGGACCGAACCGAATTTGGATGCGACTCGGATCGAATCCCTTCCGACTCGGACGATTGTTTTGTCAATGGGAAGGGCTCCCAATTTACAGGGGTCTAACCAAGGATCCCCAAAAAAGACCGGTTTGGGAAATCAAGTGGGATATGGTTGCTTTTGCGAGCAAATGCAAAGCATGTGTCCCCAACAGCACACCATTTTCTCAGCGATCCGGGAAGGACAAACAAGAGAACCCTTGGTTTCGCTACCATTCGCGGGGAGGCCGCACCAGCGAGAGGGATTGAATGGGCGCGGAGCAACTGATGGGTATGTCGCAAAAAATGGGGACCCAACAAATGGCGGTTTGCCGCTTGGCTTCCCTTAGCAGCCTCTTTCAATAAAGGGTACACGGAACACTGAGAAAAATGGACAAAGCCAGTGACTCCTCGGCCAAGCAGCATGGCTGCGGGGCCGGAGATGAAAAGGAAAACAAACATTGAGGCGGTCAAGGCTTGGTCTGTGCTACCTCAGGTGTCAGGACCCCGAAATTGTAACGTTGATCACCTTGTTTTTGGCCACGAAAGCGGACAAACAAGGCAAAGCCAAAAGGTCAAAAGGTCGATTCTTTTTGCTTGAGTGAGCTACAGCTGTAGCTGGATGTGAGCAGAGCGCTCAATAGCTGGCAGAAGATGTACCACATGTCGAGGGTGTGCTCATTCATGGCCGATGGCACCTGAAAGGCTTACCACAGTTCCTCTCATCTACGGAAAGACTCAGAAGAAACAGCCCAGGTCAACAAGCCAGCCTGGAAATAGGGGAACCTCCGGGAATGAGGAAAGCCGTCATTGGATTAAGAGGAACCTTCACGGTCTTTGTGGTTTCGCGAACTCCAAACATGCGCCATCTGCACGATATGCGTCGATATAACCTGGTTCCAAAGAACAGTCTGGTTGTGGGTTGCAAAGGAATCAACCTGAGGGTCGCAACCTTCCACGGATTGGCCCAAAGCTCAAAGACGTTGATTTGTCACTCAACTTGCTGGTGCCATAAGCAGGGAATAAGGGAATGAACCCGGGGATTCCCTTAAAGGAAACCACAAAGGATGGTTTGTAGGGCTCATTCCCTCATTCCCTGCTCAGCACCAGCAAGTGAAAATATGCTTCCCAAAAGTCCAAAGTCAGGAAGGCGGGGGGGGGGGGGGGGTAAGCCCCAAGAATGCTTTCTGCCGGCCAAGTAAGTCTTATCTGAAGCCAGCGCTTTCCTGCCTGAACTATTACCATCAGGATCACGGTGAGGATCACCTGTCCCCAGGTAGCTTGATCTGTCATCCATCTCGTCTGCTCCATCGCGATGTTGAAGACGATCGACCTGAAGGCAACGGAAGCCAACCATCGATCAATGGAAGCAGACTGAAATCACAAAGAATCCAGATTGGATTCAACCCAAGTGTAGACCCAACGCTGCGACACTGTCCTTGCTATCGGGTACTTGCAAGAAACATATGCCCGGATCCACACGGAACAAGAAACAGACTCTCATATTCCGAACGGGCTCACTTTGGGTTCCACCAAGAGGTTGATGGTTTTACCACACCAGTTGACTCTAAACAATCAAACCCATGGCCATGTTGGGAATCTTTTGGGCGCAATGGGAAGATACTGACTCCATAAAACGGACACCATACCTGTGTTTTCCGGGTAGCTTGCTCTGTCTGTGTGACACAGATTCAGCTTTTCGAAATAGACACGATGCTCAGTCCTTGAAACGAAAGATAGGGTTGCGCCACTCTTGGGGGAACATTTGAAGAGAAACAAACGTTTTCCGAATTTGCACGGGCCCATCTGGAAGATGCCTTAGGCCCTTCAACAAACATCTGTGAGGGTGTGACTCAAAAAAGGGGAACCGTGGTACAGCACATATGAGAATCAGATGGTAAATTTTGACGTTTGCAGCAGAGGGGCTAGCATCATGCGCATGCTAATTTATGGAGTCGGCTTGATCGGTGGTTTGTCTCGGTCGAAATAGGGGTTGGGTCAACTCAAATAATCTAAGAAACCAATAAAGAGCCTCCTGGAGTCTCCATGAAACATTGAGTCGTAACCTGACCTCAAAGTCACAGAGAATCCAGGATGTTCCCCGTCAATGACATCAACTGCTTGCTCAATCCGTCACTTCAGTCGCCAACTCCGACCAGGAAATCAAATGGATGCCTGGCCAAACGGCTAGAGCTGGCATTCCTGACCTAGGTCTTAGCCTGCCAACATATGCTCCTGTCAATTCTGTCAAAGAGCTGGCCTTCAAAGGATCCCCAAGATACGAGACACCCAACCCCCGACTTGTCTGACGAGGCGCCTTCGATCTAAGTTTCAGCAAAGCCCCAAAGGAAAGGTAAAGTTTTTTTTTTTTTAACTAGGGCTTGTTTTTGTTTTTCCCAGGGTGGTTTTCCGCAGGGCTGGCCGCATCCTCGGCATCACCAGCCTCACTTGGTCCTGGGGCTGCCTATTGGCCTATTTGCTCTGATTGGGTGGCAGCTGGGAGTTGCTGCAGGCTGGTTAAAGTTAGGGGCCTTTTGGCTGGCTTAGATCTTCATGAGGGTGGGTCTTGGGGGTGCTTTGGGGTTGATTTAGGAGAAGCGAAGGGCTGACATCCAGGCTGCTGTTGGGCGGGTTTTGGGTTGACTTTGAGTGGGTTTGGGTTGGCTTGGAGCTGATCCCGATCCAAAACCCGCCCAACAGCAGCCTGGATGTCAGCCCTTCGCTTCTCCTAAATCAACCCCAAAGCACCCCCAAGACCCACCCTCATGAAGATCTAAGCCAGCCAAAAGCCCCCTAACTTTAACCAGCCCCCAGCAACTCCCAACTGCCACCCAATCAGAGCCAATAGGCAGTGCCAGGACCAAGTGGGGCTGTTGATGCCGGGGATGCGGCCAGCCAACCAACCAACAAACAAACCAACAAACCAACAAACCAACAAACCAACAGACCAACAAACCAACAAACCAACCAACCAACCAACCAACCAACCAACCAACCAACCAACCAACCAACCAACCAACCAACCAACCAACCAACCAACCAACGAACCAACGAACCAACGAACCAACGAACCAACGAACCAACGAACCAACGAACCAACGAACCAACGAACCAACGAACCAACGAACCAACGAACCAACGAACCAACAAACCAACGAACCAACGAACCAACCAACCAACCAACCAGGGGACCAGCCCTAGTAAAAAAAAAAACAGCCCTGTTTGTTTTTTAATACAAACAAATGGATCCCCAAAGGAAAACCGAAACAAAAACACCGTTTACCAATTTGTGCCAATCAAAGGCCGGTGCCCGGTCTTGCTGTAGATTTCCTTGTAAGGAAACCTGAAAACGCTCTCCAAAAACACAAACGACACAGCACCCATTGCTATGTACTTTGTGGCTTAGGACTCGCTCGGAGCAACCCTATACAGCTAAAATGCACCCCCCAAAGCCATATTTCGTCTGAGTCTGGTCTACGTGTCAGCCTTTCCACTTAGTCCCACTTAGTCGTCTTCACAAGAGATCCCGTTTTTTGGTATTTCACCGCCTCCGCGAGTGCATTGAAACCCGCTGAGATGTGTCTTTATGTTTTAGGGTTCTTCTCTCCGAGTCACTCGATCGCGACAGCAAACCTCAGGCCCCCCACTTACCTTCTTAGGGGTTCTGATTCGCCCGAACTCGTCTCTGGATCTTGCTGTTATTCAACAGCAAGCAGTTGGATTTCAGTCTCTGAGGTCCGGTTGTCTGACCCTTACTGTCGCCTCGCCATGAATTTCTGTCAGAGGCACTGCAAGCAAAAGGTCATGACGGCCAACCAGCAGGTGGCGTGAGTGATAGCCCGAGAGCTCTTCAGGAGTACCACCTGCCTGCGCTTCTCAGGAATGAAGCTCGGATTTGTTTTGGGGGTGGGTGGGGGGGAAGGTGACACGGTGAAGTGACCTTGTTTAGGCCATGGCTTGAATCTTCACGCGGAACCATCTCCCTAACCCCCTTGCAGAAAAAACACCTTGCAGAAACCCTTTCGTAGATGGCTTAACCGACTGCAAGGCAAGTCACTGTCGCAGAAACAGTGTAACAGTCAGGATCAATTTAGAACAGCCCGTTTACGCCAAACACCTTTTTGGAGCATGCTTGTCCCATGCTTCTCTGCTTGTCCCCTTGTTTCACTTCTCTGCACATTCTTCATACACGCAAGCCATGATTTAGACCACTACAACAAGGCACACCACAGCCAAAACCATTCAGGATTGTTCTAGAACAACGCAGTCGAACATGTGTAGACTTGAACAATCTGACAGCTGGGAAACCGCACTCAGTGGCGTGCTCTTTCGCCGGGCGAAACCCTCACTCGATTAGGAAAAGCAAACCCGAAAACAGGGGTCAGTTTTGAAGCTGAGTTGCATTTCACCTTGGCGAAACGCAAGTTGAATCGGCCAAGCACGGCCCCTTCGGCCCTTTCTGCCCTCAGCCGGGCGGGCGCGAAAACAAAACGAGCACGCCTACTAGCGCGGATTTCGGGTCGTAGGCTTAAACAAATGTAATGCATGTTTAGTCCCTCTTTCACCCGTTGCTTAGCAACGGCGCGGACATAAACCATAATTTTAAATCACTACAAGCAGGTACACCACCACTGCATTCTGCATAAGGATTCTGGTGTTATTTAGCACAACCCAGTTAAGCAGGCATGTTTTGATCTATACCTTCAGAAAACATGTTCAACACCTTGTTGACCCACTTGTTTCAGCCCTTCATCGACATACACCATTTTGTTTTTTCACTACAAGACAAGCCGCTGTCTGGCAGGATTGAGGAGGATAGACTTGGAACAACCAAGCTCAAGTTTTAAACATAAACCTCCATTTGCTCAAGTCGCCTGGAAACAACATCCAGTAGTGATGGGTTCACTTTAAAACCAACAAGGAAAATCAAACAAGTTTATTTAAGCAAATGTAAGCAAAGCTTCTGAAGTTCTTCAAACCTTCACTGCATCAAGCTGTTGGCATGGGGTTCATGAACCCCTGCCTGCGGAGGTGCTTCTCCTGTGGTGAGGCTTGCCTGCGAAACGGGAAAGGGGACAACCGGCCCAGCCCAGAGATTGAAATCCAAGTGCTTGCTGCTGGGAATCTCTTGGGAGAGAGAAGAAGTAGATTCTGTGTTTGAACAAACGTTGCTGTGAACTACAGCTGACCGACTTGTTCCTTGGCATGGTCTGGGCGCACAAGGTTCACTTGCGCGAAGCATTGAACAAGCAAGTCTAGCAATGGCAAGGTGTTAGCAAGCCAAACACATCACCATAAAGCCGATCTGTTCAGGAAGTACAGGCCGTACAGGAATCTGTTAGGAAACGGGTACGATCGATTGCACCAGCTATGCAACAGCAAGCAACCTGCATTGCCAATCATGACAAATGTTTTAAAGTTAGATGGTGTGTGAAAGAAGCACCTCCAGCTAAGTGTCAACAAAGCATAACTAAGCATTTGAGTCAAGCAGCTAAAGCAGCCTCCAAGAAGATGCCTCTATACAAACTGTCACGTGAGCCATGCTCAAAACTAGTTGCTTGCCCAAGTGGACATGGGAAACGGAGTCTACTGGAGCATCAATGAGCTAACCTCACACAAACCAAGACGGAGAGTCGATAACAGCCTCACCACAACAGCCTCACGGTGCTTCTCAAAATAGGAGCTGGTCCTCTAAAGTTGTGGATTCCGTGGGGTCCGCCATGGTAATAAACTCCCATGTTGCGAGGCGAATCTAGCATCATCATGATAGAAAATTCAGATAAGTGAAGCAACTACAACGTGGACGGTTAAACCACATCTTGCTGACATCATTGCGTCGTGGCAGCGTGCATTCAGCAGGATGTCTAAGATGAAGCTAGATATGCTTGACATGTCGACAAACTGACTGGATTCAAACATTCTGATTCGTCGTGATTCGTCAAATAAAATAGGTTTCAACCATTGGCCAACCGTGCGCTTGCAGCCAGCTCGACGTGGCAAAAGCGAATTCAAGCGCGTGGTTCGTCAAGGCAAGCCGGCCAAGCCTTTTCTTGAAGAAAGTTCAATGTACACAATAGCCAGCGGTTAGAGTTCGAAACAAATTGTCAACCAGGGTTTCCAGATTCCGGCTCGGCCAAGAAGGGCGATGCTGAACAAACCGCTCAAGCACGAATGAGATGAATTCGTCGTGACCAGCGGTAACTCCACGCACTTTCAATCCAAATGCAACGAGATGAGCGAATTTAACGTCAATATTTGGTTTCAAAGTTTGCTCAAACCCCATTGGGTCATGATTCGGCGCTCTCGTCAACCAGCTGCCAGCTCATTTGGGTCAAGGTTCAGCAGACCTTTGCTATTGTCGAGTGGATTTAGCTTGGAATCTAAGGCCCTATCAATCTAAGCCCCTATATCAGTTATGTGGGCTGAGCTCCAAATCGAAGATAAAAAATGTCTGGAAACAACTCAAAGAGGTCTCAAAGCCTCCAGGAGGCGCACCAGTGCGGCTAGCTGGGAAAACTAGTATTCTCAAAGCTGATATGCGGACTCGGGTAGGTAAACTTCAGTGAGCACGATTTGCCTCTCGGCTGGCTTCAAGTGGACCAAGCACACATTGATGAAACCTGATCGTTTCATTGCGCAACCGCTCACAGTTGAAGTGGCTGACAGGAGGCGTAGCAATGCTGCCAAGAAACAAACAACTGGTCCTTGGCGTCGGATCCTAAACAACCACAAGCATGACTATAAATGAATAATCTTTGAATCACTTGGCAGCATGGAAACGGGCACTTTGTACGCAACCTCAGTCGACCAACCACTCAAGTTGTGCATGCCCCTCCGCAACTAAACACGATGGCTTGCTGCCAAGTCTACACACACACACACACACACACCGTGTTTGCTTCTGGACTTCTCCTTTGCTACAACCAGACCCCCGCCTAAAGGCTCGCCGCATCTCACTGGCGCACTTCTGACAGAACTGCAATGCCGCCTGGCAGGTTGCATGCAGGTGGGGCCAACTGGTTCGTTTCAACATGTTTAAACGGCCCCCTGCTCAAACAGCCTCCTCCTGCTCTCCCTTTTATAACAAACTGGGCCACGGTCCAGGTGTTTAAAAAGTTTGCCCCACCCTAGCTTCATGAAGTCGACTCGCACTGTCCCGGGCTTCTCCCAGGCGGTGATAATTCACGAAGCTCCATGGCATTCCCTATTATTCAAGCATTCATGATGATACTCGTAGTGATGATGATGCTGATGATGACGATGATGATGAGGAGGAGGAGGAGTGGAAGGAACAAAGGAGGAGGAGGAGGAGGAGAATGACCATGAGCACGAGGACGACCATAACGATGAGAGCGATGAGGATGTTGACACTCGGGAAGCGGGGTGATTGCCTTCCACAGAACTTCACTGCCAAACCTCCGCAAAAGCCCGCAACAATTACTGTTGACCCCATCTTAGCGAACCCCTTCTTATTGTTGAAGGGCGGGTGTCCCTGGTTTTAGTGGGGAATCGGCGACCTTGGAACCGCCATGCCTGTGTTATGGCTTGGATGAATGGACAAACATGTGAAGGGTCGACGGGGCGCCATTGTGCCATATGCCACCCACCCCACAAGCTTGCGGATGGGCGCAACAACGCAGCGCCTTCCAAAAAATGGTTTGGCGGTCTCTTGCCGTTCTCCTCCATAGCTTTTGCCCTATTCACGTGGTTCAAAGCCCTGTGAGCATCTAAAGCTTCTATATTGGCTCCAGGCAACACTAAAACAGCAAGACAAGTACACATGCTCAAGCGTTCACAAGCTTGTATAAAAAAGGGACAACTCAAAGTTGAGCAAAGAACGGAAGCCCATTCAATCCCTTCGTCCTTCTACGTTCCCAGCGAGGTGGCAGGTGCAGCGAGATGCCAAGAGCGGAGGGCAGCCAGCAACAACACAGCGCAAAGCGTTTTGACAGAGACCCCTGGAGGCTGGTTGAAAAAGAGAGCCAGAAGGATAACCGTCATGTTAGGTCTCATGTTCGACCTGTAGATTGCTGTGCCACCCAAATACCAGCTACAAGATAAAACAAGGAGAAACCAAAAGCTCCGAGCAACTGAACCAGAAATGGGTGCACCTCGCAACGTCTGGAAGTGGAAACTGCGGGGACAGCTCACAAACGGCTCTTCTATTTTGAGACACTCCGACACCTTGTTTAGGTCACCTTGAAGGAAGCTGCCATCGGCTTTCTTCCAGGCTTGTCATGCCAGAACCGCGCCAGTCCAGGCACAAAACCCTTAGCACCACAGCGGACATGTGTGCATGCTTGCCGGGCAGCGAATTGCAAGCTCAACGCCTGATGCTCCCAGAAAGCGAGCTTCGCAACCATCACAGACCAAACAGTACGATGTTACGCATTTGAAACCCTTGAACTGCTCCACAGAGTTCAGGGCTAAGACTCTGTGATGTTACGCAAACCAAGGTCTAGAGTCTAAAGAAACACCTCCAACTGGGGTGTCCGAAAGAATCACAGCGGCCTTCTGGACAGAAGGCCGGATGCTCGCTGTGTGTTGCGCTGCCAAATTGCGAGCAAAAACAACCGGCACAACTCAGCAAGCCTCAGGTGCCTTCCGACCACATGGAACCTGCGGGACATGGTCCCTTTCAAAGGAACGTCTTGGACCCGAGAGGTTCCATCTGAACTGGGAGGCTACCGTTACCCTCAGGTACCCAACAAAACTGTCCAACACTCATAAGTCCATCCCAAGGTCCTAAGCCACCCCAAAGCCCGGCAACTAAACCCTGCGCTTCAACGACTTCCCGGCCTTCCGATGAATCAGCGCTCGGCATATAAACTGCGAGAGGCCCAACAGGTACGCAGCGAAGCATGCGGCGGACAGCGCCCACTCCATTTCGGAGGGCGCCTAAACCCGAGTGCAGGCACTTTTCACCCCTACCCCTGAAAAACCATGCTGGGGTTTCCGGGAAAAAAACAATAGTCGTAACCAAAAGTGCTTGCCTGGCAAAGATTTGGAGGGGGTTGTGGGGTGTACCAGTTTGAGCCATCAAACAGTGGTCGTTCAGCAAGCTTGGGCCGACCGCGCACGCTCCCGTGCGAACCCAACCTGAGCCAAAAATCGCAGTCGCAGCATGTTGCAGCTGCTAGCCTCCGAACGTCAAAGTATTCGGCAATATTCACCGAACTGAATCAAGACCTCCATTTGCTTAAGTCTCCTGGAAAAAAAGGAACATACTTCCAGCAGTGATAGATTCCCTTAAAATCAACAGGGGAACATAAAAAAGTATTCTTAACCAAATGGAAGAAGAAGTACCTAAGGGATTTTCTATCTTCATGGGTGCACTCGTGGACCCCTGATCGGTGAGCTCGCTGTCAGCGCAGCACCCTTGCCCTCTCGTGGTCATAGGATTATTGCTAGACCATCAGACCTGAAAAGTGTTGCAAGGCACCGAGTGGCAGATTTATCTAGAGGACCCGAACGCTGATAACAATGGTCGGAGTCTAAACCTTCCCTTTCTTCGTGTCGCTTACCAAATGACAGCTCATTGCAAACATGGGGATAACCGTTCATATATGGCTGTGGCTCAAACAGTGGTTTCCAAAATGGCATTTATTGATTCAAACACTGGAACTTGCGCAACGATGGGTCTTGAATTAGCCACAGATAGGGGGACATGTGGGGGGTAAGATGGGCCCAACATGGTAACATGAGGGTCCCACACGCCGTAGCAAAAATGGACGGCTTCTATTGCTGAATAAAACCCGGTTCCTGGGTATGGGTTCCATATGGCCGGTGCTGCATGCCAAGTGTGGCCTTTGGTCAATCGGTCAGTCTTGCGAACCCTTTAGTGGGCGTCAAGAGAGCACGGTGATTCATGCCCACCAACCACCTGTGAGAGCTATGCAACAACCTGGGTCACATGATTCATGTGGCCTTTGTGGAAGAATCCCCCTAAATCAATGAGCTTTCTTCCAATCTGGCTTTATCATGCTCATATCCAAGAATCCAAGGTCTGTTTCCACTTTTGCCACTTGGGTTTATCAAGCACGTGGAAGGTCTGTGACCCCGATGCACAAAAAATCGTGCGGTTGCCCGACAGCTTGACGCCATTGAATCACCGTTACCAGGGATCTGGATGCATTCTACGCCTGAACATTGCAACTTGTAAATGGTGGTTTCCATTTCTTTATTTTGGTGTTGAAAAAGCAACATGTTTCAATTGGGCAACATGTATCTTTTGAGGCCTGGGTAGGACTCAAGGAAAAGCCAAAATCCAATGGAGTCCCCCGATATGCAGAAACCCAAATAGCACAAAGCACCGCTGCTCCAAGCACGAGATGTTGACCTCCGGTTTGCCTCTTGGTTCCGAACAGTTGGAGGGCGAAGGCCGGAACGACAGAGAGAAACACAACAAAACATGGGGGCTGCAGGGACAAAGCAACACGTGGCCATGGGTCAAAAGCCAAATCGTACCCCCAGTGACAGTGAACATCCTCCCCACTGAAATAGGTTCTAAATTGGGTGGTGAATTCACCTACCCCAAAATGGGATCCCATTGGTTTTGACAACCACAGCCACATGGGGGGGGTCCAAAAAAGAACCAGCGAAGCAAAACGCCTCCAAGAACAGAAAACCCGCGGTCTGCACCTGAGACTGCATCTCCTCGAGGAGGCTAAGGCTTCGGGGCCACAGGCTCTCGTAGCTCGCCATGAGGGAATTGTAGGTCACCCTGGCGTCTCTCACGTCCTTTGTCCCGGAGTTCACCTCTTGAAGAAACCAGAGCTACAGAACAAACCAGATAGAAAGAGAGAGAGAGAGAGAGGCGAAGAAAACAGAAGGGGAACAGGCGCAAAGACTGAGAGAGGGAGGAGGAAAGAGAAATTTAAAAAGAGTTCGCCAGAATGAGCACCGGCATCAGTGCAGCCTTCTTTTTTGGTCCCGGAGTTGACCTCTTGAAGAAACGAGAGCTGACAGAACAAACGCACAAATCTGGGAGCATTCTGGAGAATATCGACCCAGCGGCAGCTCAGTGCTTTGTGCAGCCACGAAAACTCAAGGCTCGCATCATGGGGACCGAACACAGCTTGGGTTGTTTAACATGTCCTGGACCCCCTCATCGAAGACTGTCACCCGTAGCGCAAGACAACTGCAACATGAGAAACCACTATAAAGCTTGAGAATTGGCTTTGAACAACCGAGCAAAGACAAAGCTCATCGGCTAATCTCCTCCATGCAGTGATAGCCAAGCCAAAGCCCAGGATTTACATCTCCTCTTCGCCATAGGAAAGGGTTCTTCAAGACGCTGCGTGAGTGCGCTTTTTGTGAAGGAGCTTCCCTTTCTGGTCGCTTTGCCAGGACAAACAAGAGGACACCACCACCATTGTTGTTGTTGTAGTCGTCGTGTCGTTCTCTGTTGGGGAGTGCCCATTTGGAGACGCATTCCAGACGTAGCGGTATATCTGGGGTCGTCAACACAGGCTCCCTTTCTAGGTGGGTCAGATGGCGCCACATTTCACGCGCCACATTTCAACACAAGCAAACAACATCCGTCAAACACACGATGTTGGGGTCTCATTTGCTTCAAACATTTCTAACTTCTCTGGGTATTAGCGTGCTTCAACCACCGACCGAAAAAAGACTCTATTTTAGACTACAAACAAATTGCCACCCTGCCAATTGAGGTCGCCAATGAGTGCTTCTCGACATGTCGAATGGTTTCCAGAAGGGTCAATTCAACAGCAACTTGGCACTCACCCCGGAGCATTGCGAAGTGATATTCCGGTAAGATCGCCTGCTTCTTGCACAGAGAGAGAGAGAGGGAGAGAGCGCACAGAGCAACAAGGCACATAGCAAGAAGATATCGATCTGAAGATAATTGCTTCTGTGCCAAGAGACATCGGACGGAGCGATGCAGATTCTGCTCAGAGCGACAGTGCGCAGAGCGACACAAAGAGAGGGCACTGAGTTTGCATGTCAGCAAGCAAATGAAATGACACACGCACACACACACACACACAAACACCCCGAGATTGCCAAACGAGTTGCGCAAAAATGCTGCACTGTGAGTACACGTGCGATATAGCGTGAAGTTTTCTGGTGTACGCGCGAAACAGACGGCGCAAAGCCGAGCCGAGTTTGTGCTCGTAGATAAAGGCAATCTCTTCAGGCAGTGCAAAGTCAGAGAGATCACGACCTACGGGGAGCTGCGTCGACGGCCCGCCCAACTCTCTGGCGAACTCCGGCAGCTCCGGCACAATCTCAACTTTGAAGTTCAAATGCAAAGTGCACCGGAGCTCTTGAACAGAGAAGGAGTCGCACAGAGGAGTCGCACAGAGAAACTTTTCACAAATGAGTTTCACAGAGAAAGCGTCACCACGATTATGCCGTGTCATGTCTTTGTACGCAAACAAAAAAATACTCTGTCTTAAACCTGGTAGGTTTCTGCTTCCTTCCATTGTGGGCGGAGACAAGCCCACGTGGTATTGTTACTGAAAGTTGGTACCTTGCAATCAGAAAAGGCAGGGCGTGGGAATGAACTTTACTTCTCGCTTGGCCATTGCCCCACCATTCCTTGACCATATGGAAAAGGGTCGCAATGATTGGCTGAAGCCAATCCATATAGTGATGAATATTCATTGGGAAACATCTGTGGGCAGAAACAAGAAGCTTTCATGCTGTCCACTTTTTTCTTGGTCCATTTCCACTCAACACATCATACACATGGGCTTGTCTCAAAGGGAAGCCAAAACTGGTGATTCCTTTGGCATCACGGCGAGGTGGCCGAGTTTTGGAGGATGCGCCCATTGCTTTGGGGCTTGGTCGAGCAAATGTCCGGTTGCAATTGTTTTCTTTTGCTCCCGGAGCCACACATGGGTAAGCCACCAGGGGACCGCAGGTTTTAGTCTTTGGTTTGATTTATCAGGGTTCCTTTTTGGGGTTATCCTATTTTTGACCCACAGCCACATGGGATTCGAAAACCTTTGTGCTGGACCTTCCAAGCCTATGCGGCTCGGGCCTCGAAACCCATTGCACATTGGCTGTGGTTGCTTACTCATATTGACCGATGGACCAATGTTGTTCCCGGCCGCTTACGTATTGCTCAATTCTGGTGATCGTTGCTGAGTCATCTTGATGCTATAGCTTTACGGGATGCCAAATTCATCTTTACTCCAATGCAATCTTGGCGTAAGGTTTAGTCTCCCCATCTGGACTCCGCGTTAAGATTTTCGGATAAACCCCATAGCCGTCGCTATCAAGGGCAAAAAGGGTTACCTGCCAAAAAGGTACCTTGCCCCAAATCTGGGGGGTCACACACTCTGTTTCATAGTTCATCAACCCTATTTTGTTTTTTAATGGAGGGTATTGCTTTCTAGTTTTATATGGGAACCACCAAAAGGAAGACCGCTATATTGTGGGGAGGTTCTCCCTTAAGAAGACACACCCCTATCTCTTGGTTGCCATTGACCCCTCTGCAAAAAGTGCCACTTTGTGCGGGTCCCATAAACAACAATCCACAAAGTAAGTCAAAAAACCCGAACATCCGTCACCAAATCGCCTCACAAGATCCAACCAAAGAGCCATACAAATGACCATTATCTCCACATCCAATCGGAGAGCCACAAAAATGCCACAAAGCTTCTCATTTTGGACCCCACTTGCCCCCGGCCGAAAAAAAAGCCGCGTCTTCCACTTACGCCACCTGCGCCGCGTTTGGAGCCAAGCTCCCGCCAAGGGCCCGGCACGCTGAGCTCCAGCTGTCGCTGGACGGCGGTGGAGAAAAGGCCTCCCATCCCAAAGGCATCATGAGAGTCGGACCCGGAAACTGGTTGAACAGGTTGAAAAGGTTGAACAGGTTCGGTTGACCAGGTTGAACCGGTTCAGCAGGTTGAACAGGTTGAACAAGTTGAACGGGTTCGGTTCAGCATGTTGAACCGGTTCAGCAGGTTGAACAGGTTGAACAGGTTTGGTTGAGCAGGTTCAGCAGGTTGAACCGTTTCAGCAGGTTGAACAGGTTCGGTTGAGCAGGTTGAACCGGTTCAGCAGGTTAAGCAGGTTGCACACGTTGAACAGGTTCGTTTGACCAGGTTGAACCGGTTCAGCAGGTTGAACCGGTTCAGCAGGTTAAACAGGTTGAACAGGTTCGGTTGAGCAGGTTGAACCGGTTCAGCAGGTTGAACAGGTTGAACAGGTTCGGTTGAGCAGGTTGAACCGGTTCAGCAGGTTAAACAGGTTGAACAGGTTCGGTTGAGCAGGTTGAACCGGTTCAGCAGGTTGAAAAGGTTGAACAGATTCGGTTGAGCAGGTTGAACCGGTTCAGCAGGTTAAGCAGGCTAAGCAGGTTGCACAGGTTGAACAGGTTCGGTTGAGCAGGTTGAACCGGTTCAGCAGGTTGAACAGGTTGAACAGGTTCGGTTGAGCAGGTTGAACCGGTTCAGCAGGTTGAAAAGGTTGAACAGGTTCGGTTGAGCAGGTTGAACCGGTTCAGCAGGTTGAACAGGTTGAAAAGGTTGCACAGGTTTGGTTGAGCAGGCTGAACCGGTTCAGCAGGTTGAACAGGTTGAACAGGTTCGGTTGAGCAGTTGAACCGGTTCAGCAGGTTGAACCGGTTCAGCAGGTTGAACAGGTTACACAGGTTCGGCTGAGCAGGTTGAACAGGTTCAGCAGGTTCAGCAGGTTGAACAGGTTGAACAGGTTTGGTTGAGCAGGTTCAGCAGGTTAAACCGGTTCAGCAGGTTGAACAGGTTCGGTTGAGCAGGTTGAACCGGTTCAGCAGGTTAAGCAGGTTGCACAGGTTGAACAGGTTCGGTTGAGCAGGTTGAACCGGTTCAGCAGGTTGAACAGGTTGAACAGGTTCGGTTGAGCAGGTTGAACCGGTTCAGCAGGTTGAAAAGGTTGAACAGGTTCGGTTGAGCAGGTTGAACCGGTTCAGCAGGCTAAGCAGGTTGCACAGGTTGAACAGGTTTGGTTGAGCAGGCTGAACCGGTTCAGCAGGTTGAACAGGTTGAACAGGTTCGGTTGAGCAGGTTGAACCGGTTCAGCAGGTTGAACAGGTTGAACCGGTTCAGCAGGTTGAACAGGTTGAACAGGTTCGGTTGAGCAGGTTGAACCGGTTCAGCAGGTTGAACAGGTTGAGCAGGTTCGGTTGAGCAGGTTGAACCGGTTCAGCAGGGTGAACAGGTTGAACAGGTTCGGTTGAGCAGGTTGAACCGGTTCAGCAGGGTGAACAGGTTGAAGAGGTTCGGTTGAGCAGGTTGAACCGGTTGAGCAGGTTGAACCGGTTCAGCAGGTTAAACAGGTTGAACAGGTTCGGTTGAGCAGGTTGAACCGGTTCAGCAGGTTGAACAGGTTGAACAGGTTCGGTTGAGCAGGTTGAACCGGTTCAGCAGGTTAAACAGGTTGAACAGGTTCGGTTGAGCAGGTTGAACCGGTTCAGCAGGTTGAAAAGGTTGAACCGATTCGGTTGAGCAGGTTGAACCGGTTCAGCAGGTTAAGCAGGCTAAGCAGGTTGCACAGGTTGAACAGGTTCGGTTGAGCAGGTTGAACCGGTTCAGCAGGTTGAACAGGTTGAAGAGGTTCGGTTGAGCAGGTTGAACCGGTTCAGCAGGTTGAACAGGTTGGTTCAGGTTGAACAGGGTTGAACAGGTTCGGTTGGTTGCAGCAGTTTGAACCGGTTCAGCAGGTTGAACAACCGGTTCAGCAGGTTGAACAGGTTGAACAGGTTCGGTTGAGCAGGTTGAACCGGTTCAGCAGGTTGAACAGGTTGAAGAGGTTCGGTTGAGCAGGTTGAACCGGTTCAGCAGGGTGAACAGGTTGAACAGGTTCGGTTGAGCAGGTTGAACCGGTTCAGCAGGTTGAACAGGTTGAAGAGGTTCGGTTGAGCAGGTTGAACCGGTTCAGCAGGGTGAACAGGTTGAACAGGTTCGGTTGAGCAGGTTGAACCGGTTCAGCAGGGTGAACAGGTTGAAGAGGTTCGGTTGAGCAGGTTGAACCGGTTCAGCAGGGTGAACAGGTTGAAGAGGTTCGGTTGAGCAGGTTGAACCGGTTCAGCAGGGTGAACAGGTTGAAGAGGTTCGGTTGAGCAGGTTGAACCGCTTCAGCAGGGTGAACAGGTTGAAGAGGTTCGGTTGAGCAGGTTGAACCGGTTCAGCAGGGTGAACAGGTTGAAGAGGTTCGGTTGAGCAGGTTGAACCGGTTCAGCAGGGTGAACAGGTTGAAGAGGTTCGGTTGAGCAGGTTGAACCGGTTCAGCAGGGTGAACAGGTTGAAGAGGTTCGGTTGAGCAGGTTGAACCGGTTCAGCAGGGTGAACAGGTTGAAGAGGTTGAACAGGTTGAACTTTGAAACTGACTGCTGGGCCCAAAAGCTCACTTTGTGGTATGCTTGTACTGGTTGAAAGTGTGCATAACCGCAAGACAAAAGCTAAGGAAAGCCTGGCACTAGCCCCTTGGTGGGCATCAACAAGGGGGGATGGGGACAAGGTTCGGCGCTTCAGACGGGGAAGCAATCAATAGTTCTAACAATTCATCTGGGTCTCCCGGATCCATGCCGACGCGTTGCTCGTCCTTGTGCTGACATCTCATTCATGGGTTGGGCAGCAAGAGTCAAAAGTCAAAGATGAACCCATGGATGCCCTTAAACTAAAGGAAGCCATTGGGGATGGTTCAATCTGGGAGGATATGGGAAGCTTGTCTTCTTTGAGTGAACCCCTTGTTGCCCTTGTTGGTTGGTACATGTTTGTGTGTGTGTGTGCCTTTTGTTGACGGCATTCTAGCGGCGAATCTATCTCGTGGAAATGCTTGGCATGTGATAGAAATTGAGAGAGTTCCAGCATTTCTATTATTATGAATATCTCATTAAGATGTCTTCTACAATAGGATTCAAGATTTGAAGAAAGAAGTAGGAGACGGAAAAAACAAAAAATATATAGTTATTACGACCAGAGGAAGAGCATCTCAATAAGATATAGAAGCTTAATAATAATCATTATTAATATGTACTCCTTCCCATTCCCAAGGGCTGGAAGCAGAGAACGAGAGTTACCATGGCATCCAAGCACCATTTCATTCTCAAGCTTGGTCATGCCACGTGATTCATCTCTATTACCCGTCCTAGCAAAGGAATCTCTTAATTAGGACGGGAGACAGTCAATAAGAGTTGGCCGTCCTTGTCCTTCTTACAGCTCATTTGGGTCGCGGGAAGAAGATAAGACAGGGAA
>CAUJNA010003224.1:332500-335000 GCA_963377175.1 Effrenium voratum
ACGTCGACAGGAAACACCTGCCATGTGCAACTGGTGTATCCGTGTATCCGTGGCTTCTTCTTGCTCCATTCAGGATCATTCGTGGCGGGAGAGTAGCAAGAGGTCCATACATTCCAACTTAGGGCAAAACCCTCTTCCTTTACGGGACCAAACCGAGGCTCAAACAGCTGCATCTTACATGAGATACGGCAGTTGATTGGTCGAATGGTCGAATGGTCGCGTGTTCCACCATTTCGTTCTCCAACCCACGCGCGCTTAGACTCCTTGAGCCACATGTGTTTGTGATCTCAACCACCTATCTGGCATTTCATTTTAGGGGTGGTCCTACCTCGTTTTGCGGACCCAATACACTATGTTACACAAAACATGTGTCCGACCGGCTACACTTTCTACTTGCCACTAGAGAAAAAACCAAAAAGATTAGCTTAAAGTACATGAGCTCAGGAAGTGAGGTCAATAAAGGCAGTCGCTCAGCAGGTCTTTACACAAGCAACTGGCTATCCCTGCGGTCGGCCCCCTCCTCTCGGTGGTACATCTGCTCCAGGAGCCGCAAGGAGGTTTGCCACTGGCCGCACTTCTCACAAGCGCTGATGGCGGCAGAGAAGCCTGAGGTAAAATCAGGGGTTCACTTTTGAATTGGCCTCCCACCAATGAAAATGGAACTGGACAGGGGGGGTCCTTGAAGACCATTATCCTTTCAAAGGGACCCCCAGTCTGGGAGGGTGCGTACTCCAAGATTGACTTAAAACCCGGGCTGCCCCTTCTGTGGGGAATGAACCCCAATCCCCCCCGAACAAAAAAACAAATCGTCCGGAGTGGAAGTCCGCACTTGGCGGCTGTGACATGCTGGGACCCTTTACCCTGATGGCTCGAGTCCGCTGTGGCTCCACATCCACTAGACATCCCATGGCAAGCAACTTGCCGCCCGAAAATCGGGGAAAGGGAGACCTCTCCCTTACGGAAATGGTTGGTGGCAACCGACAAGCCGAGACTCGAAACCTTTCTGACAAAGTGGGGGTATCATCTACAAGGCATCAGGCATACGCGGGGATTCTCCTCAAGTGCTGCAACTCTTTCTTGCCGAGCCTCTTCGGGCTCCGTTTTATTCTTTTGGCGGCCGGCTAATGGCGGCACCGTGGTCCATTTTAAAAGGGCCATCTCTTTGCCAACCAACCCAACCCATGAATTGCCCAATCCTCCAGTCGAACGTGCGTACACTGTTGCTGCCCCTAGCCTCATTTGCGGTGCTGGTTCACTCCACGATGATTCAACCAGAGTGGTTTTCCATTCATAGAGAACTGTTCTATGTCATGTAAGGGATTCTTCTAGATCTGAGAATGGGCCGCACGAATCCGAATTAGAACCTTGCTTCACCCATCCCTTTCGCTTTCGGCAGGGGTTCCCCAACTGGGCCTTGAACAGCTCCGATCGAGTGGACTGGCCCAAGGAGGTCCTCCCAAACTTTCTGGTTGCCACTAAACTAGTCCAAGCCCAAAAAGTGACTCAAGTCCATGAACTCAGCGAGTGAGACCATCCCCTTTTGGTCTCCGGCCATTTAGCACCCTGCGAAAATTCACTCGGGTCCCGTCAAGCCCATGTTGCCGGTGCACACATATATATATATATATGCAACCCCCCCCCCATGGACCCTGGTTTTACTGCCTTTTGGGGATGGCAAATCTAGAATTTCCAAATTTATATTCTCGAAATTTCCAATTGTGGGTCCCCAAAGCGTGATAATTTGGAGCCCGGAGTCCTCCACAATGTCCCAGTATGATACCCTTTGCACATAAGATGTTACTTCAACTAGAATTAGAATTTTGAATATAGTTTAGTATGGATATAGTTTTCAAAAATGTGCTTATGTTCAATTACAACTTAAACAAGCAAATCCTTTCCAAATAGCAGCTACATGAAAATGTAAATATATATTTTCGGCTAAACTCCAACTAATCTATAACACAAGAAGTTAGATGGAAGTTTTTCCCAAATGTAATCCAAGTGGTAAATATAATCTAAGACGAACACAACTCAATTTGCTTTTGATAATATCAAGTGAATAGAGACTACATCTCAAATATAATTCATATTAAATATGGCTAAACATTTGGAAATTAAAAATAGGATTTGTGTTGTTTACATTCTGGCCCTTTTGTAGCATAAGAAAGGTCCGACATTGAACTTGTTAGACGGTGTTCCAAAGGGAAAGTTCAAGGGAAGAGAGGTTCAAAATCTAAAACTATCTCGAAACAGGGAGTCTAGCTAAACCGGTTGTATTTAAAGTTCTATTTGCGCAGGAAAGTGAATTCTATCTCAAAAGGTGGAGGTAGTAGATGAGCAAATGTGGACAGGTAGTTGAAGAGGGTGGGGGACGGTGTGTGAACGTACATACATATGTATATCTATATATACACATACATACACACATATATATAGTACCCCCAATGATCCTGTGCCTCCTCATAAAATACTGGAAAATGCAGTATTTTGAAGCGTTGCA
>CAUJNA010003224.1:340000-357500 GCA_963377175.1 Effrenium voratum
AGGCGAAACCGGGCAGCGAAGCCAAGCTCACGTCTCAAGGCTTTCAACCATCCTTCCCTTCAAAAACCCAGGAGAAAGCGTTCGTTCAACCTGGGTTTGCGGTCCTGGAAAGAAGCATCCCCGGAAAGAATGGGGAAGGTACCCCTGGAATAAACCCTCTACCTCTCCCTCAATTTGTCTTACTTTCCGCGTTCCTTTGCGAAAGAAATCGCAGGCTGCCAAGATTGGACATGTTAACCCATGATTCGAGGGGATTGATAAATTGCCCAAATGTCTCAAAACGGCATGCCCCAATTTAACTTGGGGAAGGGACTGTTCATCAGAGGTCGAACCGAGTTTCTCTCTTTCCAAGAAGGCAGTCCTCCAAACATGCCATTTGTACTGTAGACAGATAGGCGGACAGACAGACAGACAGGCTTGCTGGCAGGCAGGCAGGCAAAGAGGCAAAAAGCGCGCCGCGAACAGTAAAAATGCCCGAAGTCTGACAACAACCTCAGCCGTTGCCCTCAACTAACACTCAAGTTGTTCAGTTGAGGTCCATTTTCAGCGATCCTTAACATCCAACATGATGGTCCTTTAAGCGGTGGAACTTTTCTTGGGTGATCAGTTCCCTGTGTTGAGAGATGCCCCTGATAGTGATAAAACTAGGTTTTTTAGTACTCTCAAACCCTGGTGGTAGACAAGTCAGCTTAGAGTCATGATCCAACGCCAAATCACAAAAAAGCTATGTTTTTGCGATAGTCCATGTTCTGGTCCATATGATTCCTTTTTAGGGGGAACACGAAAATGGCATCGGTTTTCCTCTTGGTTTCCCTGAAAACTAACCAACGAAAAGACAGAACCAAAACTATAGCGAACCTTAGGTCAAATGATGTACATTTAGTTCCATATTCCTTGACTTCCCTTGTAAACACGGGTCCCACCTAAAGGAGGCTCACTTTCTAGCCGACTAGGTGAGGTTTCAAACCAAGGACCAAATTGGGAAACCAAGATTTGATGGGCTTTTGCCAATAAAATTGGCAAATCAGTTCTCCCTGTAGAGATCCTTCTATGGCAGCTTTGTGTGGGTGTGTCTTTGTGTGGGATACCCCCCTTCTTTGGTGTCTTTCGGATACACTTGTTTTTCTTTTTTCTGACTCGAATGAACACCAACAGGAAAACCACCTTTCTTAGGTGGGGTCTTTCTTTAGGGCACCTTTTTTTCGGAATTGAACAGAAACCAACAGGAAAGCCACCATTCTTTTTCGGGGGGTCCTCAAAAACCGCACAGAGATCCTTCTATGACAAAACCCAGAGGAAACCCTCCATTTGTTCTTCGAGGGGTCCTCAAAAAAAGGACACACATTCGGGTTCAACCCCCATGAAAAGAATGGTTGACCTCAATTTGGATGATGATCCTTAGGTAAACCATGGTGGTTATATCCCCTGGTTTCAATGGCAACTGAACCTCACCGTTCCGTCCGCGCCTCTCTGCGGCAGCACTGTGAACAGCTCCAGCGCCTCTCGCCACTTCTCGCCCCGCGACAGGGCGCTCAGGGCGGCCCCTTGGAGCGCGAGAAGTACGTCCCGCGGACGCTCAAAACAAGGCACCTCCCCCCCCCCCCCCGTCCTCTACGGAGGGCGAACCAAAACGCATGGGTGTGTCAGTTTTTTGGGGACCCCCAACAAAAATATTGGTTTCCTTTTGGTTGCTTATTTTTGTTTGGGGGGAGGGAACCACCTTTTGCTTGGTTCTGAAGGGCAACCCACACTTTTTGACGTGCCTTTTTTACTTATTTTCATTTTAGTGTTGTGTCTCCTTTTCTGGGAGGAGAACCACCTTTTATGGTTTTCCTGCAAGTTGGCCAAGCCCCTTGATAGATTCCACCTGTGTGAGGGTGCCTGTGGTTTCCCTTGAGATTTCGCGGGTTGAAGGTTCCTATGGTTTCCCCGCAGACTTCAAAGGGCTGAATGGCCTCGATGAAAACCAATGCCCAGTGCCCAGCCAGTGGTCTTGGGGCGCTGGTATACATTGCCACACGTTGCGCTTGTTTCGCCTCAGAAATGTTTCGCCTTGCAAATGGGCCATCGAGGTTTACGTGCTGTAACACAAAGGTTCAGCTTCCTTCCTCTTCCCACTAAGAAGGCCAACCAAATGTAAGCCTGCGAGCCGCCAAACAGCTTCAGCATGGTGCAGGAAACAGGGAAACAACTCAGGTTCTCCCTTCAAGCCATCTCGTAGTTGGGCTGAACAGTATAAGAGGCTTCCTCACCCACCATGGCGATAAAGTCTCGAACGCGGGCAACACAAGATCAAACACGAAAGCGCCCCTCCCTGAAAGGTGGTCCGATTTACATGGAAACCTTCCATGGAGGTCCTTCACAGTCAGACTCCTTCTGAAAACGGACATGTGCACCCCTGAATTTAAAACACAAAAAATGGCAGGGGAGTCGCCTTGTGAGGATCCTCTTGTGATTGTGGCTCCATGTGTGAAATACGTTGGGTGACGATTTCGTTGGGCAACCAATGGCTTCCGAGATCGGATGCGATTCAGCAACACAGCATGAAATTGCTCAAGCACACGTTCGCACACTACTTTCACACACACACACTCACACTTTTGCACAAACACTCGCACACACACACACACAGACCTTTACAATTGACTTGCCTCTGCGGCAATTCAACCCTCACGACACTTGTGCCGGGCTGCCGTAAGTAACAAAATTCGGCTCCACAAGCACCGTGGGCATGTCTGAGAAGATGAGCCTTGAAACCACAGGAAACCAATTACTACCTCAACTTTTGCCTTCCAACCAGAAAGGCACGTGATTCTGGTCCATATCCCTTGAACCGTAAGATATGTAACATAATTTAGAACAAGGACCAGGATAGAAAACAATCAAAGCCAATATCCCTCGAATCCGCAAACTAAGCGGGAACCGTAACAAAACGGTACCTTGGTCAACGTGAAACCTCGAACCGGGTTGACTCTTTTTAATCATATGGCCAAGACCATAACTTGCTGGTGCTCAGTAGGGATTGTGGGAACGAACCCAGGGGTCCCCTCAAAGGAAACCACAAGGGATGGTTTATATGGGGTCATCCCTCATTCCCTGCCTATCGCGCCACCAAGATAAACAAATCCCGGCAAACTGGAACAGTTTGCTGATTTGGTTTCGACAGCGTGCCACGCAGCCTATGGGCGCAACACCCTGGGCGGCTTCCGTTTGGCTTCTAACAACTCCATGGCTGACTGTTGCCCTCGCATTTTGTAAGCTCAACAGAATGAGAGCACGCATTCGAAAAGGCTACGCTCGTGCACCATCGTGCACCCCTTGTGGCCTTCTGGCGCCGTCTTGAGCACGCAAACATCATTGGACAAACTCTTACGTTATTGTGAGTGTGTTTAAACGCTAAGGATCGCTTCAAACAATACTGTTTGCCTTCTGGCCCCGTTATTGACACCCAGCACATTGCCTTTAACCACATCTGGATCATGTTATCAGTTCCATCTCGTCTCCTCGTTCTATCCGCTCCGGTGTGCTGTGATCCTCCCACGCCTCGTTGATTGAATGGTTTTTGCTGAATCCAAGCTTGATGACCACCCCTACTACTAAGGGTTGTCTGATTCGTCATGAGAGGGTTTTCCAAATCATCACTACTGAAGGAAACAATCCTGCCTTGTTGCATCACCGCCTTGGCAACTGTGGGCTCGTTGTCTATGTCTCTCGTCTCGTTTTGGACGGAATGATGGAGTTGAGGGGTTGTCCATGGCGGAAGTATCCTGCAAAAGAGACTTGCTTGCCGAGAATCCCACAACAGGTTGTTCGTTCTTGCAACTAGGCTACCCCAAAACACATAAGCCCAAGTATGGTCACAAGTGCATCTGAACGCTACGTTTAGCATCTCCCTAGGCCGCTCCAGATCCCAAGCACAAAACCGTAGTAGAACACATAAAGTCACAACATGATAGTAGCAGGCACAGGCACAGACGCACGAAACACACAGACACGCATAAGCAAACGTACAAACAAACAAGAGAAAACACAAACCAACGAACACGCAAACACAAACGAACAGACACACAAAAGAAACACAAACAAACAAACAAACAAACAAACAAACAAACAAACAAGCAGGCAGGCAGGCAGGCAGGCAGGCAGGCAGGCAGATAGGCAGAGAGACAGACTGGCAGGCAGATAGGCAGATAGGCAGATAGGCAGATAGGCAGAGAGGCAGGCAGGCAGGCAGGCAGGCAGGCAGGCAGGCAGGCAGGCAGGCAGGCAGGCAGGCAGGCAGGCAGGCAGGCAGGCAGGCAGGCAGGCAGGCAGGCAGGCAGGCAGGCAGGCAGGCAGGCAGGCAGGCAGGCAGGCAGGCAGGCAGGCAGGCAGGCAGGCAGGCAGGCAGGCAGGCAGGCAGGAAGACACACAGACAAAGACAAACAAGACAGACAAGTCAGACAAGTCAGACAAGTCGGACAAGACAGACAAGACAGACAAGACAGACAAGACAAACAAAACAGAAAAGACAGACAAGACAGACAACACAAACAAGACAGACAAGACTGACAAGACAGACAAGACAGACAAAACAGACAAGACAGACAAGACAGACAAGGCGGACAAGACGGACAAGACAGACAAGACGGACAAGACAGACAAGACAGACAAGACAGGCAAACAACGAACCAACCAACCAAACAAAACAAACTAACCAACACAAGACAGACAAACCAACGAACCAGCAAACAAGCAAACAAACAAAGAAACAAACAATTAAACAAATAAAATCAAACATACAAGCATACAAATGAACACAACGATCAAGCAACTGAGCAAGCAAGCACGCAAGCAAACAAGCAACCAAGCAAACAAACAAAAGGCCGGACAGGCGTACAGAGAAAGAGAGAGAGAGAGAGAAAAAGAGACAGAAAAACAAACAGCAAGCAAGTGAACAAGCAAGCAAACAAGCAACACAACAAACCTGCAAAGGCGGGCGAGACTGGGAGAGACAGGCAAGCGAATAGACAAGCAAACAACAAACCAAGCAGACAAAGAGGGAAACAAAGAACAACCAACGGCCGGGAGCGCCGCACTTGCTTTGGCCAATAAGCGAACGCTTCACAGCGCCTTCCCTTCGCGCCGCTCGCTTTCGCCAAAGCCCAGACCGAAGCACAGCTCCTAGGCCTGGATTTGCGCTCAGTTGTTCAGCGACCCTGGCAAAAAAAAAGGGAAAACCCTTTTTGGGGAAGGCCATGTTTGGTGGGGCAGCCACCCAAAAAAAAAAGGGCGAGAACAAATGGTACGACTGAACAACTGAGTGCAGGGATGGAAAGCGCAACTGGGGAGCCAAGCACCCCCCAAGCGGCCATGACAGGTGCGTGCCTGAAACGCTGAGACTGATTATGTTTTGGCTGCCGAGCTTTTCGCAACATCCGCGAAATGCAGTTTCCCAAACATGCTGCGGCTGCATAGAGCAGTAACCGCTCAAGAAACACGCAAAGCAAAAATGAAACCTTTCTTTATCTAGAGACGCTCGCAGCCAATCCCGGTGCATCCGCTCAATCGTCCCACCTGCGCTCCTCGGGACCGGAGCGAAAGCGATTTATCTGAGTGGGAGGCAAATGGGTATGTGAGCATCTCAACATGGGGAGCTTCACTGCTGTGTGTGGGGTTCATTTGTGCTCCTTGGGTTTCGCTTTGAACCAACCTGAAAGGACTCCGGCAACTGTAGCAGCAGCAATGGCAAGCAGCAAGCCGAACAAAAACCGAGCGCGAGGTGCTTCGCAAATGCTCTTCAATCCCAGGAGAATGCTGGGTAAAAGCAGACAGCAAAGTTCAGGTGTCGCGCCGGGCTACGAGCCAATCGGACCAGTTAGCAAGCATTAGCAGGCTCTAGCAAGCTCGAATCCAGCTCGCTACAGATTGGTGCTCATGCTTCAAGGCTACCCTTCCGGACGTACCACACTTCCGGCCCCATTTTAGGGGTTCCACATCCCACGAGCCCAAATCGACTGAAACAGATTGATGGCCATTCTCACATACCTCACGTGCTGTGCTCCTAAAATTGGAAAGGCGGAAGGACCAGTTTCTTGAAGGGAAGCCAAAAGCAACCAAACATCTTAGGGGAGGCCGCCACTCACCGTTCGCATTGCTTCAAGCCAGGGCTCGACTTGGACCGCGCGTCCCAGAGCGCTTTCTTGCCGTGCAGTTTTCCCGCCTTTCACAAAGTAGCAGTACTCGAGGAAGAGAGCCATGGCAATCAGGGCCGCCTTCCTCAGCACCAAGGTGTCCAGAACCCATTCTGGTTCAAGGGAACTCCTCGTGGGAGATGGATCCCGCAAGTTTCTATGACAAATGTTTAGGAATGCTGTGAGCAGCTTAGCTGGGCTCGCCAAATGAACCTACAACATGTGTGGAGGCCATACAACACATCTACGTATATAAGTGATGTACATAGACACGCATGATATTTGTATATGCGTGTGTATATATATATATATGTATGAGGATGATCTCCAACACGTGCTTGCTGCATCGGAGATCCATATCAAACTCGCTCCTGCCAAGTTGCCACTCTGGGCTCTGTATCTCCTCAGGGCGGCTGATGGCGCATACAACACGCATGCGCCCACACACACACACACATATATGGGTGCGCCTCTTTTCCAGGGTGCCCTTACTGTTGGTGTATTAAAGGACAACCAACAGGGAAACCACCTTGTTTTCCATTGTTATTTTTCTGTTTTTGGGGGGAGGGGTCCCCTTACAAAAGTCACACTTAACGTGGGTAAGAACTTTAATTGGGTACCCTTTTATGGACAAGAAAAAACATGAGGATGTACGTCAATCATCCAGTGTTGCGAGCGTTTGCCATCAAGCATCGAAATGAGTCAATCAGGTTTCCTCGCTTTCAAACACAGCCGCATGTTCCATGGTGAACATTCTTTATGTGGGCAATGGTCAAATTTCCAAGAACAAAAAACCCTTGCAATGTCTGGTGGATGTCTTCTACCCCCTTCAGAGGCTAATACCCAGCCACCCCAAGCGGGGTGGTTTGACAACCTAGGTCCTCCAGTAAAGAGGTTAGAATAAGGGTACCCCTTTTGCTGTAGTCTATTTTAGTAGGGGAACCCTCCCCCAAAAAAGTTGGTCAAAGGGCACTACCTGGGGACCTAGGCACACACATTGACACGGGGTCGTCCTCATAGGACCTCGAGCGCTCGCCAGAACTACATGCACTAGAACCTTCATGTAAGGCTTCTATGGTGGTCCCCCAAGCCGCTGCTGAGGAGCAATGTGCCATGCTCTATTATAACATTGACTTAACTTCTTACATGGCCAAGACTATCAACGTGGCTAAGCAGGTGTAAAGTGGAGACTCGTGTTACACCATGCTGAAACACGATGACAGCTAGGTGGGGAGGTCGTGCCATCTACTTTCGTGAAAATCAATACATAGAGTGTTCTCGAAGTATATCTGGGTTTTGTCTTCAACACATCAGTCAGATATTACATGAGAGTTTTGAAAAATAATACTGCAAAAACCATTCATCGTACTATGGTAGGACTTTTCTAGTGATCATAAGTATCGTACTCTCAAACCTTATTGTTTTATCATGTCAAGTTTCAACGTTCATCATAGACTTACAATCCCCGAGCTTCTTGTAAGACTTCTCCATTGGGCAAAACAACACCACTCTGGAGCTTGCAATCCCGTGAGCTTCATCATACATCGGAAACAGTTGAATCAAGCACCCAGAGAGATGCGTGATTTTGCCATGGGTCAAAATGCAAATCGTACCCGCAGTGAACATCCCAATCCCCACTAAAATAGACTAAAATGGTTGGTGAATTCACCTACCAACCAAAATGAGATCTCATTGGTTTTGACAACCACGGCCATTTTTCCATAAGAAAAAGAGCCTGCATGGTAAAGCCATTGAGGCTACGAGTGGTTTCCCCCTTTTTGCTGGAACAGGTCGAGCAATCCCAGTGTGGGAACGAGCGACTTTTCAACCACTGCGATACCAGTGGGAGCCAATCTATACTTGATCATTTGACATACTGCACTGGCCGAGAGTATTGCCAGCCCCTCATTTGGAGAGGTCCTTGAATCTACCAGCCTCTTCCATCCCAAATCTTCCAGCTTGTCGTCAACGCCTAAATTTCAAAGCTACATCCTCATGGGCTGAAGTTGCTTGAAGCCTCTGGTGGATGCGTCAAAAAAAGAAAGGCTGGTCACCCACCGTTTGGAGAAGTCCCGTATGTTACTTGAGAAATGCCGCTTGATTGATTACCATATTGGTGTAAATCGTTAGAACGGGGTTGGGCGGGTTGGGGGAGTACTTAAGAACCCAATTTCAGTAATGACTCCAGGTGTAAACTGTCTATGGACACAATCCTGCAGTTGGGATGGATGAAACCCCATTTTACGAACTACACCACCTACAAGTACGAATCCCACTTCCCGAGCGGATTGGCCAAACGAAGTCCCCAAACTTGTTGTTTTCCACGAAACTGTTCCAACCCCAAAAGTTTGAAGACCAAAAACACCAGGGACTAGTTGAAATCACAGGATCGCGGGCAGTTTCTTGTCGTGCAGTCCTTAAAGTCTACATGGAACTGGTCCGAGTCGGCGTTGATGCCGGTGATCCGGCCAAGGGCCTGGGCAGTGTTGAACTGCCGCCGGATGTGGCCCACCACTTGGTCCTCAGATGCGTCACTTGCGGGGGCCTGGGATGGACTTGGAACCCCCGAGATACGGAAGATTCCAGGCTTCGTTCCCAAGCGGTGAGGAACCCCAAGAAAAAGGAAAAACATTCCGGCCTCCTGAAAGAGAGAAATATCCCAGGGCTCCTGCCCAACGGATGATTCCCTGACCAACAAGTCGACCCTGGCGCAGAGTCTTTTGGAGCAACAAAAACACCATGATACTTCCATGTTTCGTGGGGTACACCAGCGGACTCGGGGCTGGTACCTTGAGGCAGTCGTCTAAGCTGGCGGCATTCCCTCGACCTGAGGCTTCCGAGAGGGCCGTACCTCAAGGGGTCACGGTTTGGTCGTCTTGAGGTCAACCTCATATTGCAGTTGGCATGCCCCGCCCAGAACTGGTCCTCTTTTGTTTTTCCGAAAACCCAGTGAAAGAACAACACCTCCTATGCCTGGCGTAATTACCCTTCTGTGGATCATATGGTTTACCCCGTAAGACAATGAGCAACTCCTCCCCTTCCCATCAAAAGTGGCCATCATGTCACAAGGGACTTCAACAAACATGGCAAATGCTGGCGGACATGTTGGTCAACGTTCGAAGTCTCCAAGCTCCAAGCGCATCTTCGTCGTATTTCGGCCCAAAGCTCACCTAAAGCCAGGCCCCTTCAGTCAAAAGGCTTGCTGGCAAGGGCTTTATAGCGTGCTGGTGGTTGGCAACCTGGCTTTTTCTTCGAACACCAAAGCAAAGATCAAACGTGTCCCTGACCAAAGGCTTTCGTGTGCGTGCTTCTTGTCGTATTTGTTCTACTGTATCTGTTGATGGTGATGTTGTTTGGTTCTCAAACGTGAGGGATGTGCCATTACTTGACCAAAAGGCCCGGTGTCCTTTTGCCAGCCACATCGAGGTCCAGAATGTTCGAAGGTAAACTGCGGAATCACAAACGGAGGTTCGTCCCAACAAGTCACCTACAGAAGAGCCTGAAGGGAGCCAAACCCTTGGTAGAATCCTCTGTTCACCGCCTGAACCCTCCAGAAACCCCGTTCCATCTGCCAAAGCGCCCCATCGTAGACGTCGAACTTCGTCTCTTGACAGCCGCAGGGGCAGCCCCAGCACATGAGGGAGCAGTCACAGCCTGGGCGACGCGAAGAAGCGGCCAGTCGTGGTGTGTGCGTGCGTGCGTGCGTGCGTGTGTGTGCGCGCGGGTGTGTGTGTGCGCGGGTGTGTGTGTGTGTGGGTGGGTGGGCGGGTGGGTGTGTGCATGCGTGCGTGCGTGCGTGCGTGGGTGGGTGGGTGTGTGGGTGTGTGTGCGTGTGCGCGCGTGCGTGCGTGCGTGCGTGCGTGCGTGCGCATGTGCGTGTGCGTGTGCGTGTGCGTGTGCGTGTGTGCGTGTGTGCGTGTGTGCGTGTGTGCGTGTGTGCGTGTGTGCGTGTGTGCGTGTGTGCGTGTGTGCGTGTGTGCGTGTGTGCGTGTGTGTGTGTGTGTGTGTGTGTGTGTGTGTGGGTGCGTGCGTGCGTGTGTGTGTGTGTGGGCGCGCGCGCGTGTGTTTTGGTGTGTGCGTGTGATTTGGTGTGTGATTTGGCGTATGTTTTGGTGTGTGATGTGGCGTGTGATTTTGTGTGTGTGTGATTTGGCGTGTGATTTGGTGTGTGTGTGTGTGTTGGTGTGATTTGGTGTGTTTTGGTGTGCGTTTTGGTGTGTGTTTTGGTGTGTGTGTGTGTGTGTTGGTGTACTTTGGTCTTCGGGTTGGTTGCGCTTGTGTTTGTGTTTGTTCAAGTTTGTGTCTGTGCGGGCTGTTGCATGCTTGCTTGCGTGTTTGTGTTTGTGCGCTCGTGTGCTGGTGTGTTTGTGGTTGTTTGTGTTTGTTTGTGTTTGTGTGTTTCTTGTTTGCTTGCTTGCTGGCTGGCTTGTATGTTTGTGTGTCTTTGTGCTTGTGGGCCATGGTTGTGCTTGTGTTGGGTCTTTCGCCTGCTCAAGCTTGTGCCAGTGGTCATGCTTGTGCTTGTAGTTGGGCTTGCGTTTGCGTGTCGTTTGTATCTGTGTATTTGCTTGTGCTTGTGCTTGTGCTTTGCATGCAGGTGTCACTCGCGGTCTCTCTGTCTCTCTGCCCATGTCTCCACTTGCAGGTCTCTGACTCAGTCTCTGCAGTTCTGTCTATTCTCTGCTGGTACAAGATCTTGCGCAACACAATCCACGCACAAAGGCTGGGCTGGGTTCTTCTCATGGTGAACGAAAACACGCTAGAACTTGAAAACATGACACGCCGTGACAGCCCCACCTGCCGCGTCAGTTGCTCATCCCCCCCCCCCGCCGAGAGGCAGTGGTGATCTATCCTCAGCACCTCATGGTCGTTCTGATCGTGCATCCCGACCCGCAGGTGGCAGCAGGAGAATGGCTCCACAGTGCTCGCGATCATCCTAGGCTGTCTTTCTTTGTGGGCGCGCCGAGAAGGCCCGAGTGGAGTTGTTGGATCCACCCACAAGTAAGCTAAACTAATTCAAGAAAAGGGGAAACTTTAGGAGGACATGACAAGTTGTCAGCCTTACCTTTTGCTAGATCAAGAATCCATTAGGCTCATTGAGTCGCTCGCCACTGTCCGCCCCGTGTGCGAAGTGCTTGGTGGCCCATCAAGCACAATTCCTTCCCTACAAGGTTTGCCTCTTCACCATTTGAAAGCAACGCGCAAAAACCATTAAAGCGTCCCGTTCATCTTCGACAGGGGAACAATGGTCAACCGGCAAAATATGGGTGTGGGTCAATATTCTGGTGTGGAACGTTCCGCGGTGACGCGGACGTCTGGAACGAGTCAGTTACGCAAGATCGCTTGTTCCGGACCTCTAGGAGGACATGCGTGGAGTCCTCAAGCACACGTTCATGTAGTGTAAGATGGATACATGGATGGATGAATGGATGGATGGTAGATGGATGGATGAAGCGATTAGGGGCGCGCCGGCATCGTTGCCACCCTCGCGTCATTGGGACACCGATGCGCTGTAGTTACGCCCGCCACGCACGCCAGCCGATGCACAAGGCTTGGAGGCGTAAGCCGATGTCCACCGATGCGCAAGCCGATGCAGGGTATCCTTCAAAGATTTCTTTGTCTCCAAAGCCCTGGCACATGTCGTCCTGGAAGGCTTCTTGGGTGGCGGGCCACGTGAGAAGCGCAGCTACTTACATGGCGCATGTGTGTGCATGTGGACTTGGAGGCAAATTGCTCCGCTGCGTCTGGAACACGTCTGGAACGGGTCTGGAACGGGGTCTGGAACGGTTACGCGAGTGGCTTGCGCTTTGGAATGCTAGCAGGCCGCATGTAAACATGGTCGTTTCAACCGAGAACGGTATCGAACCGTTACCGTATCGTATCAAAAGCGGCGGAATTGTATCGCACCGAACCGAACCAAAGTTGCGGAACACCGATACTCCTTTCTTCATTATTTCTCCTTCTTTCTTGCTCCTTTGCTCCTTCTTTCTTGCTCCACGCCATTTCAGCCTTGGCCATTGCACTTGCACACCCGACAAAGAACGACCATCTGAATCAATACTCCAGAAATAAATGTACATAAACAAGGTCTGAAACGGAAGGTCTGGAACATGTTTCTAGGCAAGGTCTGGAACGGAGGTCTGGAACGGAGGTCTGGATCGCATGTGGGTTCCGGACCCTGTTCCGGACCTTATAAATTGACTCGCAGCCATATGGCTGTGGGTCAAAAATAGGTATACCCCAAATGGAACCCTAGTAAGTGGAAGCATGGACCAAAACCCGAGGTCCCCCTGGTGGTTTGATTTGGACCCATACCCATATGTTCCTTGACAGACGACACCTATTACATAGACCTCGTCAGTGCGCCCTGTTCGGTGTTTCGCGGCGCCCAGCTGAGGTCTGCTCGTGCGAGTCCCGAGCTGATGTCCGAACTGGTTGTGGGGCTGTCTCGGTCTGTCACTTTTTTGGGGGTACCCCCTTTTGGTGAAGGGAAGCCAAAAAAACAACCCATCATTTCAGATCATTCTAGGGGGCCCCCTAAAAAAGAGCATCTGTGTGAGCTGAGACCCTGCGAGTCTGTGAAACTCCAAAACCCACAAGCTCAACTTGCTCGCCCCACCAGTATCCCGGTTCAGAAGGTCCTTAATGGTTTATGGCCCCTAAGAACGAACGATCGAATCCGGGTCTCCGAGCACTTGCGCGACCTTTAGGGACTTTGGGGGTGGCCAAATAAATCAATCAGAACTTGTGTGATTATGGCTGCCACTTGACACTTGGCTCTTCAAACGATGCAAACTGAGAGCCAAGGTGACGTCAAGCGTCTGGTTCGACAGAGCATTCAGGATGTGCATCCTGGGACGCCCGCAACCTCAGGCGATGCCAAGCAGCTCTAATCCCTTCCCCCTAATAATAAACGACGCCCCCCCCCCCTCCCTAATAAAAAAAATACCCGGCCTGCAAAACAATTTTTATTATTAGGGGTCCCCTGGTTCTGGAGGGCAGGTTTTGGAGGTACTTCTTGTTCTGTGTAGGCTTGTTTGCAACTGTGGTCCCCCTGTTCCGTTCCGCAAAATCGCTTCAAACGCACATTTCTGAGTAAGGAATTTAAGTAGCGGGAGTTGAGGTCACGTTTTGTTGTTTTTGGTTGTGGGTTTTGGGTGCAGCAACTTTGTAGTACAGCCGTAGTAAAGGAAACGTGCTCCCGGAGCTCTGGCCTGAAAGTCGCAACTTTGTAGTACAGCCGTAGTAATTAAAGGAAACGTGCCCCCGGGGTCCCCTAATGGGGCTGGATTTGAGTACGGGCAGGAAAATATCTACTTTAGAATTGGTTTAGTATTGGCTATTCTAAAAGTAGTATTCCCGGATTTGGGACTTCCGAAACAAATATTTATTATTAGGGAGACCTTTATTAATAGGGGGAAGTGATTATAGATCAGCCGTCTTGCGCACGTGCCTGAAAACTTGTTGTCTCCCCTTGCCAGGCAGCTTCATGGGTGAAATTGGTTGCAAACCAAACTCCTTTGAATCTCGATTAAAAATTGGCAGTGCTTCAAAAATTGGTACCCAAAATGGGATCCCTTGGTAAATGAACATGAGGACTAAGACCTGCCGTGCCTTGGTGGTTTAATTTTGACCCCTACCCACATGCCCAAACAAGAACAAGAACATCAGCCCAGCGGCAAAGGCAGGTGCAGGCAAATGGCCGCTCCAAGCGCACAAAAGGCTCAGGCGCATTTCCTGCGCCCGTCAGCATGGCCATGTCTAGCGTGAAGGGACGGCAGCCTCCCTCGAAGACTTGGCGGCCCATCATACCTCAGCGGAATGGAAAGACCGGGCGAAGGCTATCGTAAGAATCTACACATTTTGAAGTCCAGTGTCAATTTTTGAGGGTTCCCTTGTGTTTGTAGCTTGAAAGGGAAACCAACAGGAAAACCACCATTTAGTATACGTGTAATCTGCAAGTTTTACGATTTCAAAAGTTGACCTAAGAATTGGATCCCTTTCCTTTCTTTTCGGTGAGCCTTGTCCGTGTGACACGATCAGCTGAAGAATTGGATCCCCAAGGAAAGGACCTTTATCATGGTGAGCTCGTTCTACCCCCGAATCATTCAGCTCGCAATAAAACAGGCAGAAGAATCCGTCCTTTGTTGCCTCACTCCAGGAAGCATTTTCCGAGTAAGGGAGGACGGTCTGCTCTTTGGCTTGACGTTTTCCAAGGGCAGATCGGGGGTCTTTGCAAAGGCCCGCCAAAATCTGTCGTGGCTTCTTTCTACGCTGGGTTCTGGGCAAGGACCCCGCCAAGGCCATGGAGAAAAAACTGAACTGCCTCAGCGTCGGAGAGGGACCAAGTGCAGGGAAGGTACCACGCAAGAAGTCAAAGAGACCGGCGACTAGTCCGAATTCTGACATAGACAGGTCAGCTTGGGAGAAAGTACGAACCTTTGGTCCAGGCAACGAAAGAGAGCAATTTGATTTCACACCGCTGAAAATTGTCCTGCTCACGGCGTCCGGAAAGGAACACATAGACAGGGTGCCACATCGCCCCACCGATTGGAGACAAAGCCATACCCTCAATCCTGTACCAAAGCACGGAGTGGATCGCTTTTGCTTGGCTGCTGACATGTAAAGGCCGGCCAAAGAAAGTGGATACATATTTTCGCCTGGACATATGCACAGAAAGCCGAAGAAGAATAATAATAATAAGAAGAAGTGTCAACAGTTTGCCGGCTCAAGTGAGAGGGACAACATGACCCTCATCGTTGGGCCTTGAAATTTGCCTACTTACAGGGTGGTTTTTATCCGATCCGATGGTCCCAAAGGTACAGGATTGCTTTCTGAAGAAGGGATCCTCAAGTTAGGGCCTATGGAGCAACCTCCTGCCGGACTGAAAACACCTAAGACGAAATATGGACCATGCATGAGTAAACCTGGACTAAATTGGCCAATGAGCAACCCTTGGGACCAACTGAACCAGATGGTGTGTGTGTGTGTGTGTGTTTTTTAGGGGATCCCCCCCCCCCAAAAAAAAGCAAACCGCTTGGTTTCCCGTTAAAGCCACTCCAAGCGGAGTACCAACTCAAGAGAAGATGCACGCAATTGGCAGCAGTTGTCTCTCCCTCTGATTGTCCTGCAAGCAAGGGGCCCATGATCCCATTGGCACGCTCGGCGGCAATGAAGAGAGGCTGCCCCGATGCCGGGTCGGAAATCATGTACTTCTCCGGCATGTCCCAGCCTCTTCTTGCTGGTGCTCAGTGGGGAAGGACCTTCCGGGTGTTGGGAATGAACTTGGGGGTCCCTTTAAAGGAAACCACAAGGGATGGTTTGTAGGAGTCATTCCCTCATTCCCTGCCGAGCACCAGCAAGTGTTGGCTCTTCTCTTCGGAGCGGGCCACGACGGGAAAAACGGGACTTGCTGATGATTTCTTCGTGGCTGGATTGATGGCACAAGCCGACATTGGCAGATAGGTCTGCCGGACATCGCAGCCAGAGATAACGACTCATAGAATGCATCAACTGAGGGCTTCTCCAAATGGATCAAAGCGAAACGAGGAGGGGGGACAACTCGTTTTGTATTCAAAAACACACACACACACACACACACGAGAAAGCCATTGTGGCAGAGGGGTCCGATCTTTGCCCACCCGCGCAGGTGCAGAGCCCAACCCACACACACAAACACATTCACACAAAATCCATTTGAGACACAGAGAGCCTACGAGAACTTCTGCCCATTGGATCTGCTGCTTGATGGACACCGCGTTCAAACGGCTCCTTAGCTCATGGCCTTCGGAGAGCCTTCAGTGTGCTTCTTGTCGACTCGTGTCGCGCCCCCCCCCCACGCAAAAAAAAGAAGAAGAAACAAAACAGGATGAGAAACCACAAACCGCGCGGGGGGCAACAGCGGTCCTTGAAACAGGCAAACCCAGTTTGTCCAGCCTAGGTCATCAAGTCGGAACAGTCCGCTGAGGTTCGCGAACACTTTGGAGCCGCTGACAGGCCGTCGTATGCAACAACTCCCTTTTAGGGTGGGAATCTTCAAGTCGTTGGACTTTGATCGACTCCCATCCCAAAGGAAGGGCCTCCCCATTTGGTACCCGAAGGACCTCGAGGCTCCGTTAACTCGGGAGCACTTGTGTAACGGGTGCCAAAGAAACGGTTCCAAGCGCCTGCACCAAAACTCATGTAGCATCCGATTGAGCCCATTTGTTAAAACCCATTCAACGGGTACCCAGCAAACAGCCTGACCTGTGTTGCTTAGACTAATTTCCCAAAAGATCAAGTCCAAAGATCCAGCCAAATAGGTGGCTCGTCGTTTCGAGGATTTGGACACTCCAAAATGGCTTCGGTGTTCCTCTCGGTGTCGCTTCAAAACCACAGACAAAAACACGGGTACCAACTCAAAAAACACCGAACAACACCCCAAACACCACACAAAACGTGCACCAACTCGGAAAAAGTCCCCCCCCCCCCCCGAAAAGCAGCGCAAATCTTTTTGGTTCGCACTTGGACCCCCTCAAAAAATTGCGCCGCCAGTTTTTATTCTCTCCCTTGAAAAAAACGCCGCCTCCAGGAGTTGCTCTGGCCGAGGCTCAAAATAGCGAAGGGATCGGACCCAAAGGCGCAGTGGCCCATGCCCGCCACCATGGCCTGCTGCACCGGCGGCACCACTCCCACGGCCGCCGCTTGTGCAGCCATCGGCTGGTAGGACACCATGAACTGACCTCAGGCGCCGTTTTGGGCGCGCACCAAATGTCCGGAAAACGCGGGAAAGCATGGCATGATTAGAGTGGGGACCAGTTATAGAATCTATATTTTACTGTTCGCTTCACTTTGAGTCACAGGTAACATGTAAAATGTATCCCAAGTCTACCCCAGATGGGAGGGTGATGTCAAGGTGGGAATTGTTTTTAACATCACGCCCAATAAACAACTTCCTGCAAAAAATGGCAAGGTGCGGACTTGAGGAAGGGTCTTGTCTGGGTGTCTGGCAAATGTGCCGCCAACCCTGCAAAAAACGTACCCCTCAACAGCACACATGCTGCCAAGAAGAGAAGTGAGATTGGGGAACTGCAACAACATACTTTCGGTAGCCTTTGAAGGGAAGGCTCCTTTCGATGAACCGACGGAAACCATGTCACCACTGGCCCTTGTCCGAGTTTCCCCGATCGAGGCGCTCCCTGCATTGCACCCGGCAGGAACTGTGACCCGCACCTCGGATGGGAACAAAAGGTTCATCTTTGGGGGCTTTGCCAAAGATGGCACCACCATGGTTTATTAACGAGACAAAACGGAAACAAAGCCAGGATGGGAACATGGACAAGGTCAAA
>CAUJNA010003224.1:362500-377500 GCA_963377175.1 Effrenium voratum
TTCTCATAAGCATCCCGAGAACAATGACCACAATGTCCAATGCCATGATAAATATCGCATGTCGTGTCACAGCAGACCTTGCTAACCACCGTCACAAGAACAGCAATCACCACTGCCAACACCGCCACCACCGCCACCACCGCCACCAGCACCACCAGCACCACCAGCACCACCAGCACCACCAGCACCACCAGCACCACCAGCACCACCAGCAGTTCGTCCTGATGTCCTATCTTGCAGGCATCCTTCATGTCCAAACACATCGCCCCTTGTGAGATGCTCATTCTTAAAGGGCCCAACGACGGTGATGTTGAAGACCAGCTAGTGGCATTTCGCTTTCCGGGCCTCCGCCTGGCCTATCTGGCCAAGGCCCCGGCGGCTTCTTCTGTCTGGTTCGAGGCAAGCGCCGGCTTGAGCCGGACTGGCTTCAGATCTGCGCCTCTCGAAAGACCTGGAAACACGGACCCGGTATCCTCTGATGGAAGCAGAGGGGTTGAAGTCAGGTTTCTTGAAACGGCCCTCTGCCCAGTTCCATTGCTGAAAACAAGCGTTAGCTGGGACTACCTTGACTATGGACCATGGGAAATCCGGGCCAAAGGTCAAACAGATCAGGTCAAACAGGACCTGTGGGCAAATCAGTTGATCACCAAATCCGCAAGAAAGGAACCGACCGACAGGACCGATGTACATGCAACCGCTGTCCATTTCCGGATGCAATGTTACAGGACATTGGGCTGGTCCAAGTAGGCAAGAACTGTGGATGATGGGACAGCCGGTTTACAAAGGCTTTCTGCTAGGCCTTGAACAAAAAATGAAAGATTTAAACCATCCAATAACAAGATGAAACCAGTTTCGTTTCGTTCTAGGAATAAAGCCAGGTAAAACCATCCAAGGCAACCAGGAATCGGTTTTGGGTGACCGGAGCCCTCCAGAACGGATCCCGAATCCCGGCGCCTGATACCCTGATGCCCCGAAGCGGCTAAACCCGTTCAGGCAACACAATATTTTCAGGAACACGGTGCAGCATTGCAAGCATAAGACAGGGGGAACTAGTCTCAGACTGAGATATACCTACATAATAATAATAATTAATAATAATAATAATAATAATAATAATAATAATAATAATAATAATAATAAAAATAATAATACTAATAATTAATAATAATAATAATAATAATAATAATAATAATAATAATAATAATAATAATAATAATAATAATAATAATAATACTAATATAATAATAATAATAGTAATAATAGTAATAATAATAATAATAATATATACATATTATGTACTACTATATCGCATTCTCAGATGTCGTAAATATAATTTCCTGCATCCTCCAGGTGTGCATCTGTTGTCCGCCTCTTGCTGAAAGGAACATATTTGATGCACTTGCTTCATTGTGTCGTTACAAAAGCTCCTTTCTTTTCTCTGGAGGAGACGCTGTAACGGGCTGATGGACTCGCCTTTTGTTGCTCTGGAGGGGACGCTGCAACCAGCTGATGGACATTGCGGCGCTTTTGGCGGTTGCTGTGCACATGTGCACAAAGTTGCGTTCTGAATTTCAGGTTTTTCTCCTACACAATGTGAGAAAAAAAAAACAACAAAAAACAAGAAACAAAAAAACAAGATGTCGAGAGGCAAAACAAGGTGTCGCACGCACCGGAAGGCAGCTTTCAATGCAAAGACAGAAAGAGACCAAAGGAGGACCAAAGGAGGAACCAGGTATTTACATCATGGGGGTTTGATCAAAAGGTCTTTTACATGGGAGGACCATTGGCAATGGAAACCATCCAACAGATGATATTTCCCACTATATATACACCGGAAAAGTTTTACCCATGGTCATTTGGCTGCCTTGAATGGAATATTGATCACCCCCCCCCCACATGTTTCCCCTCCAGCCCTGTGGATGGCTCGCGCGGCGAACGGGCCGCCGGGCCGCCCGGCAGGGCGAGATCCCAGCGGCCGCCCTTCTCACAGGCCGTCATGGCCGCGCTGAAGCTCACGACGTTGGGCCTTCGTCGCGTAAAAAGTACGACCGAGAAATCTGGCGCCGTGGCGCCAAAAACCGGTCGTAGCGGAAACTGAAGCTCACGACCGCAAGCGGACATTTTAGGGATACGACTAAAATGGGTTGCCCTGGTAGGTAAGCGGAAACATGGGTACCAAGACCTGCGGTTTGCCCCTCCTGTGAAACAAATTGAGCCACACCCATCTGCCAAAAGCGACCGTGAGTCGACGCTGCAGATTCTTTGCTTGGGAGAATTCAGGTTTCAACGCCCGGCAATCGATTGCCAGAACAGGCCTGCACCCAAACTATGCGAAGAAAAAAAGGGGCGGCCGCACCGGCTTATGGCACTGTATGCTGGCTAAAAGGGAAGAGGAAGGCAACACAAAAGGGACTTTGGTTGGTTCAACAATTAGGCCTTTGGTTGGATCAAATTTAGGCCATTCATTGTCCCGCTTTAAGAGAAACAACCACATAAATGAGGATGTTTAAATGAGTGAGGGGTGTGCCCTTGATGTCCGCATCCCAGTGAAACGACGAAAGGGTCCAAAGGCAATGGCTCTGCACCCGGGCCGCATACTTTGGTTGCTACCCGCAACCTGATTCTCTGCCGGGCACCGTTCCCAGCACAAAATGTGCCAGAACAGCCCTTTGAACATAACAATCATAACCCCAACTCGGAACAACTCTCTCAGGCGTGCGGGCCTCTCTCCCAACATGGAGGGCAACCTCCTCTGAATCAGTGGTCCACCCAACATTCTAGACTTGCACGGCATGACGCATGGTTCACCTGCGAGCTTCATGTTTTGCAGCTTTCCTGCTTCCCATGGCAGCTTCGAACAAGTTGCACCCTGAAACTACACCCTAAACGACCCATCTGAAATGAGCCGTCTGAAACTCGCCCCTTCGCACAGAAAGACTCAGCAGGGTCTCCGGGCGCAAAAAACGAACACCAGAGAAATGCGGTCTACACGGTTTCATCTTCGGTGGGAGTGTACATGATTGCACGTCTCGGGATCATATGTTAGCCACGCCGGAGAGGAAAGTGCCAAAAAAGATTTCGCTCCACAGCATAAGACATAAAGGCCTCAAGCCGTTTTGTTTTAATTCGGAAACATCCTCTGACTCTAAGCCTCTGTCTCCAAAACGGTTTGGATGTGGCTTTTGTGGATCCACCCCTGTAGGATATTAAAAGAGTACTAACAGAATTAACAGAAACAAAAACAAACCAGGGGGAAGAACATGTGAAACCCACAAAAAGCTCACCCAAACCGGTTTCCAGACTCCAGCCATCCGTTACTCCATAAGTTTGGTTGGCAATAACTCCCATTTTTGAGTTGGAATGTTGAGGGTCCAGGTTGTTACAAGGTGGAGTTCAGTTGAATTTGCAAGAACACCCTGGGGGAAAAACAAAACCAGAAAACAAAAAAACAACTAACAATGTCCAGGCCTCGGCCAATCTGGTGCAGGGAAATGCTTCCAAGGTGTCACCTATCAATCAGGGGTTTCTTGATGGGCTTCTCCCAGCCCAATGGGACAGCTTTAGCCAGGGGTGTATTGGTCAACGGTTTCAGGGGCCCCTTGAAGACCTCACCTTGCCTCATTTTACACGGTCGGTGTCACCCTCGGCGCTTGAAGAGAAACAACTTCAGCTTCTGACTTTGGGGGCCTGGAAAAGGAAGCCCAATTTTTCACGCCCTTGGTGGTTCTCTCTTGAATTGACAACTATGGCTGGGCTATTTGGGTGTGTCGTCTTTGAGGGTACCCATCTTTTTGTGGCTTTAAAGGGAAACTATAAGGACACCCCGATGCCATGTCTTAGCCCCATAAACAAGAAAAGAAGGGCCACCCGTTTAGAACTCCACGCCACATTCACACACAAACCCGAGTCAACTCGTGACAAGCCGCTCCAAGTCCTCATTTGCCAGCCGCCGCAGCATCGCCAATGCCAGCGGCCACTGAGAACTTCGGCCATAGGCGCCTTGAATGCTCGCACTGAGGCTCCCCCCCAGGCCATCTGGGCAAATCACCAAAATCAAGCCGGAAGTCGGGGATTACCAAGGGATTTTGATGGGTCATTTAGCCCCCCAGAGCTTGGTGTAAACATAGCCCAGTCTTGATGACATCCCAATGATTGAGGGGTTCCTTCAGCACCCAATAGTACAGCACGACACTGCCCAAACTGGATCCCATCAACTTGGAAAACCGACAGGGGACTAGCCAAAACCGACTCCCTGGCTACAGTGTCTGTTGCTGCAATATGGGCTGTCACTAAAGCCCTTGTCAACCAAGCAGGCACTTCCAAAATGGCCAACAGGGGTGTTTGGCACGCTGATGAGTTGGGTATGTGTTTCTGTTGGACCCTGTGGTTCCAAAGGCAAAGACTCCAACAAGCATACCCTTAAACAACAAAATGCCCAAAGGTTGTGTGAAGAAAACGAGAAAAAGCACAGCACGACGATTGAGCAAAGAGAAAACCGCGGCCAATTGCCGGGGGGACCCAATTTGGGAACCAACCAAGCAAACATGTTGTGAAATGAACTGTCAATGCCTTGCGGCCAACTGGTTTCATTGTGCATTTCTGCACGGGGGAGGAGGTTTCATAGATGGGTGATCTCTTGCCTCATGTCACTTGCCAAAGCATCCTCAAGAAAGGCTGTTGCAACAGCTTCATGGGACCAGCAGCTTCCCTGACTTTGAGCATCACCAGCTCACAGCCCCCCCAAGCAAAAAAAGAGGAAGATAGGAGACTGCCATGTCTCATTTGATCTGGGTGTCAAGGGCCGCTTGTCCTTCTTTTTTTTGCGTACCTGACACAGAACAGCAGCTGTAGCATCGTTTGTTTGACTCACAGAAAGCCTCAAGAATAACGAGTCTTTTAGACCACGCCTTTGTTTGGGCTTCCTGTTTCCGAATCTAAGTTGGAGTTCTACACTACTCACAGTAGACCACTAGAACTAAGGACTGCTCGCTCTCGAGCAGCGCACACCATCCCACGTTGACACATCCCACCTAGAAGCTCCGAGATGGCCTGTAAAAAGCTCAATGTCTACGAGCCTGACAACTCACCCGCCTTCGCGGGCTAGGCTTTGCCGAATTCCGAGTTCCGCGCCGAAGAAAAATTTCGGAACAGCGCGCCGAGTTTTGTTTGATGCCTCCCAGGAGCCAACGTCACCCCAGAGGCCCCGGAAATAGAAGGCGAACCTATGGGGTCCCTGGAGAAACATGCTTGCTCAAATGGGTGTGGGTCAAAATTAAACCAGGGGACCGCAGGTTGTAGTCCAAGTTTCCTTTACAAGGGTTCCATTTTGGGTACATATTTTTCACCCACGGCGAAATGGGAAAAAAAACAAAACAAAAAAAACGAAAAGGTCAGATCCGCTCGATTCGACCGGAAGCATCAGTTGCATCCCAGCTGCTGATGGCAGCACTTAGCAGCCGGCCTTGGCCAGGCGTGCTTTGAGAGCGACCCTGTAGATTAACACGACCCCTCCTCCAAACAAGTTGCGTTTAGAGGAATCGCCGAATCGCCAAGTGGGGATCCCGAGTTTTGATTCCATGTTAATCTGCATGGGAAGAGGGCACTGGTACTGACATGTTTCGAACCCAAACTGAAACCCCTCCAATGTCAATCCAATTGAAACCAGACAAATGTTCCACAACCTTTGCCCCAACCAGGGGGCAGGGGAGGCTCGGAACACGAACGGGTGTGCTGTTTAAGGATTTGGGCCGCCAAATGGCTTCGGATCTCCATTTTGGTCCTGAAGAGAACCACCAAAAAGGGGGTACCAACAGAGAAGCAGACACTGAGACACCCTTGCGGAACCATTCTATTCAATACCTCTATATCTGGCAAGGGCAATCTAATCAAGCACAGCAAGGCTTCCTATTTGCTTCGCTTGATAAAAAAGGGGTACCCTCAAACAAAAACACACCCAGACGGATTCCCCTGGCTTACAGAGAAAGTGGCAACCTAAGACAGCTTGCTTTTCCACAACGCACATGGGCCGCTTCTATTTCTGGATGGGAATGACCACTCCCCCCTCCCCCCCCCCAAACTCTGGTTTGAGCTCCGTGGACAAACCGTTGAACTCCCCTTGCTTAGCCTGAGTGCCTGTGTTTTGAAGCCCCAAGGGTCCAAGACTATCATGAACCGTTGTGTCTTCGTTTAGGAGACCTTTCAAAATGATGGTTGTCCTTTTGGTAAAACCCCCCCAAAAAAAGGGCTCCACCCCAAGACAAGACACACCCATATAGGCCTTACTATGACCCCTCTGATTTTCCGGTAGAGCAACGCAAATCAGTGTGAATGTTCATCGCCAGTAGAAATCGGCGTGTGTTGCTCAAAGGGGATCGTGCCAAAATAGACGAACCCCAAACGTGGTGGTTTCATTCTTGGCTTCCCTTTAAACCAACCCTAAGATGGGTACCCTCAAAAAAGACACCCAACTACACAATAGAGTAACAGCTGTTGAACCTTGAGCATGTCTGATGGGAAACATCGAGTTGGCAAGTCTGCTGCCAATCACAATTCTGAGGACCATTTCTTAATTACCGGATCAAATTCAAGCGCCGCCGCAATATTCCGCTCCCCCTATTAATGAATGACCCCAATTAATCAAAAATGGAAATCCGGGCCCCGGGACCAGATTTCCATTCCGCACAATTGATTTTCCATTGCTCCAATACTAAACCAATACTAAGTCTTGGAATCCTTATTAGGGGGCACTTTTAACAAGCTTCCAGCCCCACTTTTAAAAAGGTGGGTCCCCAAAAGCTGGCTTCCCCACTCCATGTGTTTGTTTGTAATTGGGTCCTTTAACTATTGGAGTGTCCCTCAAAGAAAACATGTTTCCAAAAGCTGTCTAGCTGCGACTGTCTCTCTCCCGTACATGCTGGCTAATTAACCTGCCTGGCTGCAAACAAACAACCAGTAAACTGAAAAACAAAAAGAATGATACATCAAATTTCCTTATTAAACCGCTTACTCGCGGACCTTACAATTCAATCCATTTCCTCCAAATCCTATGTGAACCCTCAAATTGTTGGAAAGGCAAAAAACCCAACCCCAAAAAACCCATTTAAAAAAAAAAAAAAAAACAATGGGGGGATTTATTTATAATAGGGGGGGTTATTAATAGGGGGAAGGGATTACGAACAATGCCCAAAAAGGAGCACTACCCCAAGTGTTCTCCAAAGAAGCAGCACACAAACCAGGGCCCCCGTTTTACCGCAGCCTTCCCTCCATTTGCTTAAGTCCTCCGGGGAAAAAAACAAGTATTTCCATAGTGAAATCAATTCCCTTTAAAACCAACAGGGGAAATAAAAGAATATGCATTTCACCAAATGGAAGCTTCGAGGAGTCAGAAAACCCGGGACCCCTCCAATAAGCAGAAGTCAAGTCCTTCGAGTCGGAAAAATCCGGGACCCCTCCCAACTCGGGGCAAGTCTCCGGTAGGCCGCTCCACCTTGGCGAGCTCTTGTGACAGCACTTGCCAGGCATGGCTGCGACCCAGCTGCCTCGGTCCGACCAACGCCCTTTCCAAAAACAAAAGCTGGGAATGAGGTGCTGGTTCAACTAGCTTGGGGAAAAATGGAATGGACAAGTTGCAACTGGATCAAATGCTTGAGTTGAACTTTGTTGCTTGAAATGGAGGCTGCTTTTGTGGTCTTGACATTTCAAGAGTGTCCTTTCCAGAACCCAGTCCAGAGACTACTGGATATGTTGGCAGCAATGCAGCAAATGGACCAGGACCGAACACTGCTTAGGCACGCCTGATCTTCATCCCCAGCTGATAGATGCTTTGCTATTGACACCCCCAATGTTGTTTGGGGCTCCTTGACCAACCATTACCCCACAACAACTGGGAGGGGGGGCCCTTTGCGCGTTCCAAGTGAATCTGCAGGGGAGGATTCAGACTTAGGCGTTTGGGGTTTACGGCTGTCAATTTCTCAGCTTGCCTTTAGGAAGCACCAACCCAAGCCACCCACTCGTCGAACATTCACACCTTGCCTCAAAAGCAACCAGCAGATCCTCCAGACAACTTCCCCCAAGCCGATCTGGCTCTCTGCTGGGGAGGTTGGGGAGGGGGGAAGCCATGGCCGAGAAACACCACCTCAGGCGCCGAAAGCGGCATGCCATTCCAGGCTGGACAGCGCGTGACTCGATTCCAATTCCATCGGCTCCTTTCGCGTCCTCGTGATCAGACTACCCCAGTCCTTTCGCGGGATATGAACACCATGGCTTAGCTTCGGCTCACCCAAGGCACATTGAAGATCAACGAAGAGAGTTTGGAAGATGATATGATGGGTGATCCGATGATGGCAATGGGCTCGCCGAGGTGATAAATCCGTGATAGAGGCCATATTCGGGGCATGTTCGCAGCCACAACTCGCATCAACTCTCCTGTCCAGGTGCGTACCAGCTCGAGCAACAATCAAAACTGTGAAGAAACCAGGCAGAAACCACCCACCCTCCTCACACCTGGGTCCGGCAAACACCTTGCAAGGTCGCTGAGCAGAAACAAATCCGGTACTAGTGAAGAGCTGAAACCGATCGATTCTTCAGCTTGGCCTGGCTCTCTTCACGAATGGCCTTGAGCCACACGGCACTGCGCGGGAAGGAGCTTATAAGTTCCGCACGACTGCGAGGCTCACGCAACATCAATGCCCTTTCCTAAGACCAAACCTGCAGCTCACGAGCCTCTGAGTTTCAATTTTATCTCCACATCGTCGGTTGTGGCCGGAGAATCCGATGATATGGCTATGGATAAACAACAGCTACGGATCATTTTGCAGTGATCCGGACGTCTGGATCGGTCTGGATTGGCTGTGGGGTTTGGTGCTTGATCCGGACCTCAAATGTTGTGCTGCTGCCATATCGATGAGCCTCGCTGCGTAGCTTGAAGTCTAGGGGATCAACCATGTGTCCCTGGGCAGCTAGCCCCCCTTATCTTCCTGGTATGGTTATCCTCCTGGACAATATGAGAGTGGGATTCTTGAGGGTAGCCTCTTTTGGGTTGTGAAGGCCCCCAAACCTTGACCAGTACCCATTCTGTGGATGGATGGAATCCTGCACCTCTGTGAAACCATGGAAAGCCATGTTTTGTTGGTATTTACAGGGAGTCCTTATTCCAGGGTTTCTTGGGTGGAGAAGGCAATCGTACATCCGCAGTATGCCTTGCATGTACCACTCTCATGTACCGACATACCGCATGGGCCACATGTGAACAGCCCGGCGAAGCTCGCAGCCGCCGGCGCATGACTTCACGCAGTCAAAACGCCGGCTTGCGACTTGTGTGAACGCATCTGAGGTGGGCAAAAAAGCAGTGACATCACAATTGTCGTCTAAGTTGTAGCTTAAAGGGAAACCTGTAGCTTTCGCTTGAAGGGGCCCAACAAGAAAATCAGAAGCTCCGGGTACGGCTTCAACCCAACAGAGTCCACAAGGACCCAGAGCAATGGCACCGACAGGAAAACGACGCGCAGCCCCTTTTGCGGCGCAGGGGGTTCTCAGATCAACCATGCTGATGCGAAGAGACTGTTCACATGCTTCCAAACACAACATCAAGAACAACCTCGCCCAAAAGTTCCGGTTTGGTTGTTGACTCTCTGCAACACATCCAGCATGCTGGCACTTTGTGGGAAATCAGACATCTTCTAAAAGTGTAAAATATCTTACACGTCACTCCAAAGAGTCACCAAGGAGTCAACATAAAATAGAATCCAACACAATCAAAACAATCGCACATGCAATTTCATGTGCCCATGACGAAAAACACCACCACCCTTCATACATGATCACCCTCCTATCCGCAAAGGGACACATAAACGCGGAAGGGGCTTTGTTAAAGGCACAGTACTTAGGACAATGAAAGCACTCAGGGCTTAGGAAGCCAAGGAACAAACAACTCTCCGCACCTGGAAGGTATCCCCCTCTGAGTCCGAGTCGATGTCCTGATTTACAGGACACAAGGCACAGCGCCCAAGCTTGGTAGAAGACTAAGAAACACCTCCCGCCGTTTCCCGTCTTCCTTTCTGACCGTCATGCAAAAGGCGAGTTGGTGTATCGCCGCGACAACACTCGAGATTAGTGTCAAAACATCTGACCGAAAAGCATCAATTGGTGTCTGTGTGTGTGCCTTGGTCACCCGGTTGGTGAATGGTTGTAGATGGTGTAGTGAGTAGGCAAGGTACATCTCCTCACAATATGTTGTCGCAATAGTATGAAACAAAGACTCCCTGCTGGGTGTAGAACCATCTGGCCGCAATGACCTGGAACGTGGTTTGCGACTGGCACATGATTGGGAAGCAACTACAGTACTATCACGACTTGTGTATGCCTGCATGCGCCCACTTGCCTCTGGAGACAGCTGCCTTTCGCCAAAACGCGCCCTGCTCAAGTCTCATGAGGCCATATTCGCGGGCCCCGTGAGCACCCCCGGCCCCCGGCAAGAAGGCTTTGGCAAACCTTCATGAGAGGTTAATAAAAGCCAGTGGGCCATATTTGGTCCCTTCTTCACAGGAAAAACAGAAGACCTATGTAGGGTTTTGATACACGAGTCAATTCGTGCAGTCCTCCAGATCCAAGACGTCGGAGAGGAAGAAGTTTTGCTTCTGATCGTGGCTCTCTTCCTCATCCTGCAGCCCAACCAGCTGGACGCAAAGAGACCAGCAGCATTGACGAGCCATGAGTCGCTGGGAAGCCGTGAAGCTTTGTGGTTGACCGGCATCAAGCGTGAGAAAACCATAGCAAAGCTGGGAAGCCGAGAAGCTCAAACACTGAATGTCCTGGAATCAGCTTGAAGCCTAGTAAAGTTGAACAAAAAAAAAACAGCACACATGAAAGATGTGTGTGGTTAAACGCATATCCAAAGTTGAACTAAGATGATTTGTTTGGCTTGTACCAGATGTGCCAAGCTTGTTGCACCCTGAACTACAGCGGAGTCCTGAATACGGGTGCTGCAAAGGTGCGTGCGCGTGTGCGTTTGTGGTCATTGATCATTGTCAGAAGAGTAGAGGGTGAAGCAGGTCGTTGTATTTGCTGCGCTGGTTCAGAGCCACAAGAACCCGAGCTGCCTAGTCACTGGCGACAAGCCAGGGCCATCGACCACGAACCTCCAACAATGGAAGCTGACGATCGCGGAGGACGACTTTCCCTTTGGGGTACCCCGGGATCGTCCACTCCCACGATTACGATTCCAAAACGCATGGAATGAAAGAAGCAGTGCCAAAGAATCATGTGAGTGACTGTGCGCCGGCTGAGACTGTCCCCGCCAAGTATTCGTCTATCCGGCTTCTGGTTCCGGCCCATGCTCTAAACCGCGCGCCCAGTTGCCCGAGTTTGAACCCGGAAGGTCTGCGGCGGGAGCTCAGGGGTTGATCTTTTTTTTGTTTTTTTTGTTTTTTTAATAAAAACATATTATATATATTTAAACAACCTGCCGTTTTTTTTGTCCCCCCATTTCAAAGACGGAAAGGGAGGCGTTTTTTGAACAGGTCCCCTGCTTTGGGCCGAGCAGCTGATACCACTAAACAAGCATTCCCCTCTAGTTCGCATCCACATGACTCAAACTTCAGCGATCAAAACCTGGTACCAAGATGGTCCAAGCCCAGAACCATGGCGTAAATTTCAAGACTTGAGAACAGCCTTTCATCTTCGCACTTTTATCTCATGGCCGGAAATAAGCCTATGCCCCAAGTCCCCTCCCCGAAGATTCTCGGGTTTTGAGCCAAGCTCGCCGTCCTCCGAGTCCTCCAGCAGCGCGTCCGCTTCTATCAGCCGACTGGGAGATCGAGATCGAGATCGAGTCGGGAGGCGGGAGGAGATCCAAAGACGCGGAAATTTTTGGGCCCGGCATATTTGCGGGGCCCCCAAAGTGGGGGCGTTATTGGGAAAGGGGGAAAACCGGCATCCATGTTCCAAAAAGTAACACGATTGAGGTAGGGTGCGTCAACCCACTTTTTGAGCTTCATTAAAACCATCCAAGCCGCCCCCTTAGCCCAGGGCCCGCCCGCTTCACCGGGCCCGGGGCCCCGCTTCACCGGGCCTACACCGCTCGTTCTCGAACTCGAGGCCTGCCACGATGGTCTGGAGAAGCCTCAGCCAGCTCAAGGCCAGTGCGGGTTGGCCCGAAATTCGAGGCCCCCCCGGAGGTCCCTGCAAGACCATGTTCCCTTTACAGGGACCCTTTGGTGAAATATCGCTGGATGTCATTTTGGTGACCTCATTGTTACGCCCATCTCAAGGTCTGCCCTGTGGATTGACGTGTTTTTTGCATTTCAACGGAGACGAGTTTCAACAAACTGGGACCATCACCCCCTGAAGGCGTCTGGACCTGGAGGCGTAATCTATTTCTCTAGGGGACACTTCCATTTCCATTCTTTCCAGGGATCCGAATCTTTTCAGGAAACCATCAAAAACCATCAAAAACCCAGGGACACAGCTGGTTTTTGAAATGAACGATGGTTGAAAATAATGGAAAAGGAATCAACCCCTAGAGTCTTTTATAGTACCTGGGGGTGGTGATCTGAGACCAAAAAGAAGGGCCCCTTTGACAGTCCCAAGATCCGCGCTGACAACTACGTGGATCCCCAAAGTGGCCTGAAAACGGGAGCGGCCTTGCCGTGGCCTATGGCCTTGTAGCCGTTCCTCTTCCGTAGCCAAGATCAGTTCAGACAAACATGGCGCCGTCCCCTCGAAGTGCCAAACAAAAACCGTGCTCGGAGACTTGATGCGCGGAAATGGAACGAACGTGAACATGAACCCCGGCCCCCTGGCATCAGTGTCATGTATGGGTGTGTGTGTGTGTGTTATTTTTTTGAGCGGCGCCTTTGGTGGGGTAGTTTCAGGGAAACCAAATGGACGACGCCCACTGGTGGCTCAGATCTAGGGCACGCACCGATCCGGGCTGGCAGCCTGCGATCCATCGGATCTAGGTGATACGGACCGCAGGTGGTCCATGTTGCCACTTACAGTACCAGGGCAGCCCATTTTGGGGTTACCCGATTTTTGGCCCGCAGCCATTTGGGGTTTCTCGAAACCCGGGGGGAACTCTCTCAAACTTCTCTTTGCGAAAGGCGCCAAGTCGACCAAGAACAATAACCACCACCACAACATCAGATCGGAAGGCTAGTCCTCCCGGAGGACATTGCCTCCAAGTGCCAAAGTAGTTACCAAGTTGATCGCGGCGATTCGCTGGCTGTGCTGGCACCAGTCCTTATGGAGTTTGGTTCCTGGGGTCCGACACAGGCCTCAATACAACCCCTCGGTTGCTTTCTGCTCCCCTGCTAGATGTTTACCTTTTAGTGGTCTTCATACGGAAAACCCATTAGTTGGCAAACAGTTAAAGTCAACTAACATCCCTTGGCAAAATGAACCAAAGTAATTACTCTGGAGAACCCACAGCAGAGAGAACCCCCTATTCGTTCCAGCAACATGCACCAAAGACCCCGTCTCTGCTTCACGTGGACAAACTCCAGAAATGGCTCCCTTGGAGCAGCTTAAAAATGCCAAACCATTCTTAAGGCTGACAATCAATTGAACTCCCCAAGTAGGGTCTGTCTTTTGAGGGGATCCCACAAATGGTTGCGCTTCTTTTTGGCTTCCCAGATAAAATCCACAAACAAGGCTAGGTCCTCCAGAAGAGAGGTTAGAATAAGGGTACCAACTTTTCCTGTAGTCTATTTTAGTAGTTTGGAACCCTCCCCCAAAAAAGAGTAAAACAGCACTACTCAAAAACCTAGAAAGGGTACGTTTTCCCTAACACGACACCCCAAAACCCCCGGCTGTTGAGGCAGCCCGGAACTCGGTTTTCCGCCTCCCCGAGCTTCGCACGCAGCTGGGGGTCCTTCCATCACTTGCGATCGGGTGGTTGGAATCCACGTCTGTGATGCAACAAAAAGGGCCTCCCAAAGACTAACCCCCGATATGGGTGTGGCTCAAAATTGAACAGGAGGGGCAAACCGCAGGTTTTTGGTCCATGTTTCCACTTACCAGGGCAACCCATTTTGGTACCGGTTTTCTGAGCCACAGCCATATAAAGAGGGGATGTTTGTTGTATAGAAGTCCTTGAGCCCAGAACCCTGTGCCGGTGCGATAGGCGGACATTTATTGGCATGACCAAGAGAAAACATTCTACTGGTTTCATTTATTCAAGTTTTTCTGGGTTCATTCAACCGCATTCCGCACCTATCGCACCAGCAAGATCAAAGGCTCACCCTTTGGGGCCATGACAAACATTAACTAGAAAGAAAAGGGGAACTACAAGGTCAAAAAGGGTCGATTCGCTTTGTGCAAGTGAGCAGGTAATCACAATCAACTGGCATTCCTCTCCTCTCAGGTGGTGATTCCCATCCAGGCCACAGCAAGTGCACCCTTTGGACTTGGCTCAATGGGCCACTTGCTTGCTCTTCACTTGAGGAAAATCGGCAGCTAAGCACATGCGGCCATGCGACCCATGAAGCCCCCAACTTTTGGGTATTGTTTTTTGTTTGCCCCGCGCGTCACCAAGCTGACCAGACTACTGGACATTTGAAGCCACACGGAGCTTCGATCTATCCATGTTGAAGCCATCACTGTACGAGTCCATTTCATTGCGACATGGCAGCGCTGGAGTTCGGGGAGTCGCGCTTGCTTCGAGGCATCTGACGTCTGCCTCTGCTTTTTCTTCGGGCAAACCTGAATCGCCTAGACATGGGTGAGCTTCCTGTTTGGGGCTTCCTACCCTTTCTGGGGAAGCCTGGAATAGCTTATTTGTTGTTGTTGCTGCTGGTTATCGCTACTCTTACTAGTACTTGTTTTTAACATCTTGATTGTTTTTGGGGGGTGCATATTATCACATCTAGAGAAAACACGCCCGGGCGGCACGCGGATCTCTCCTCCTTAAGGCGCTCGTGCAAACGGCAGAGCGCCGAGACCGTGATGTTGCGCCTGGAGCTGGTGCCTTTCTGCTCCCCTGCTAAAGGCTTGACTTCTAGTCGT
>CAUJNA010003224.1:382500-482500 GCA_963377175.1 Effrenium voratum
TCCTCTTAAAACACCAGCCCTATGAAGGGACACTCACCGTTCATGGTTGCCAAAAAGGTGATGATTGAAAGCACCGCGGTCCTTTCGAGACTACCCCCTCGTGTGAAGGTAGCCTTTAGTCATGCCATCCTTGCGCGCCACACGTTGTGCCGTCTTTGTGAACGGCCTCTGACTCAAGGAGATCACCCTCATGCCATGGTATCTCAACAGCATGAGAACGTCTAAAAAAAGAGTTCGGGGATGTTTCAAACTACCAAGGGAATCCCAGATGCCTAGTGGCCATGGGAAAAAAAGGAATCGGCATCCTTTTTTGGTTGACTTTAAAGGGAAACCCGAAACCCCAACAAACAAGTCGGACAAAAAATAAAAAATGGAATCCACAGGTTGCACCTGGGGTTGAAATCTAGGGACCCCCTGAAAAACGCCGCCCCATTCTCTCGCACCTCCAGATTGGCCAGCACCTGCAGTGAGCCGTCCATGTCCTGCCAGGGGTGTCAGCGTCCCAAGTGGGTGGCTCGTCTCTTTTCGGGGAACCCCTTTTGTTTCATGTTGAAGAGAAAACCAAAAGGACAACCAACACCTTGTGGTTGTTTTTTTTATTTGGGGGGGGGGGCAAACAAAGGACACACCCTACCAAAATATGTTTTTTCCCTTCTTCTTTAATTTTCCTGGGGGCACCCTAAGTGGTGGCTTGGCTTGCATTGGAGGTGTCCGGGGGAAACCAACTACAAGAACCAAGGGATCTTGCTACACCAATCCAACAGCCAACCCGAACCAGGGGTTCCTGTTACCCGATCCAAACCAAGCGGTTTCCGAGTGTCTCTTGCAACGGCCAGTGCTTGGGTGGGAAGGGGCCAGTGATGGAATTAATGACTTCTCACTGCTCCTGACTCTCCGCGACCCCCAAATGGTGTGCTTAGAATCTGGCAACCGTTGGTCTGTAGAAAAAGTACGGCTCCTGCATGTCTCTGTCAAGAGCTCTGTCAATGTACTTGTGGTTGTGGGGGGTGGATCTTGAGTTTATTCATTGTAAACCGAACCTGGACGGTATTCCAGAAGCTCGCCCATCGCAAATCAGCTAACACGAGCCCATTGAGTCTGAGTTAAACCTGAAGCGGTCCACCCAAAAGCCGTGGTAAAGAACCAAGCTGTTCAACTGGGGGAAAACAGTTGTCCGGACCTTTAGCAAAACTGTCCCATCCCTGCCAGGCACCAGGGGTTTGATTGATCGCTCAAACCGGGCTGAGACAAACACCACCCCCTTGCAGATGTCTTGCTCCAAAATCCAGCTCAGTGGCGTCTGCAGAGAGATGGCGAAAGCCAGAAATCCTCTCTTCAACTTCATGTTTCAGGGGGTGGGCATACAAACTAAAGAAAAACAACAACAATACAATAGTTATGTTCAAAGAGATGATTGGATTCCAGGGAGCACGTTTGCTACCGATAGCCACAGCCACGCACACAGGGATTCGACCGATAAGGAGCGTTCTTGTAATATATGAGGCCACAAGACACGCCAGCAGGTTTGTCCTGTAGCATGTGGAATCCACTTTTCCGTCACTCAACCATATCGCCCACAATGACGCATTGCATAGTCTCTCTTTTCAAAAGAACGGTGGTCTTCCAAAGTGGCCTGCGCCCCAAGCGTCTCTTAAGCAAAAAATCGCGAGAGCCTTCTGTGGATGCTCGGCAATGGCAACACTGGCAGGCCAATTCTCGCAAAACTCCTTGTGCTCTGCAAAGTCAAAGCCCAAAAGGGAGATTATCTAGGTCCTCCAGCAGAGAGGTTAGAATAAGGGTACCCTTTTTCTCTGGTCTATTTTAGTAGGGGAACCCTCCCCCAAAAAAGTTGGTCAAAGGGCACAACTGGGGGACCTAGTTGTACTCGACCATGGCGCCCATGGAAGCAAGCGCCCCATCCAGGATTCAGTTACTCTCCAGGCGCCAAGTGGAACGGGCACTTCCCGTTTCACGCCAAGCGAGGCTCTTCGGAACCAAGAAGTCCCGATGACGCCACACGGCCCCCCCCACTTGGCAGCCAAAAACCTGCTCCCACCTGGGTCCTGCGAACCTGTATCGAATTGCTAGAGCGGCCAACACCCAGATCAATGAGTCCCCGTCGGTGCACTCCCCGTGGTTGAAGTCGAGATTGACAAGCTCAAACCGTGAAGGGTTTGGCTTTCCTTCTTTGAGGGTACTCTGTTTTAGGTTGGTTTACAGGAAAAAAAGGAACATGAAACTGAAAATCCATTTTGGGGGGCCGTCCCCTTAACACACAAAAATCACCGCCCACTTGTTTTGCTGCCGTGCGGGCAACAAAAACAACCGCTCGCCGCGAGGAGCCAAGCGGGAACCTCACCTCACCGCGCCTCGTGCAGGAGGCGGGCGAAGACCACCACCAGCTCCTTTCGCAAACCCTTGGCAACCGGTCACTCCGATCCCTGGATCTTTTCCTAGCTCATCTGAGCCACGTGCTCAAAACCCGGGGATGGATGAAGGTAAGGGGCAGTCGCCAGAAATAGTTGCGGACATCCGCCTTCTTACATGGTTCTGGGTAGACCATTTTGAAAACCGGGTTTTGATTGTGACTCATATTCGGGGTTATTACTCACTTATGACTTTGGGGCTCTCATAAATGAGTAAACTTGGAGATGACACAGTGTAACCTTCAATCCCGTTGCCACGGAGAGAAATGCTTTTGTTTCCTCGCATTTCCAAAACTGACATACACACGTGCCATACGATTATGAATGTAGCTCACTTCAATCAGAACAAAAGCCCGGTACTAAAGTGGTCTACCCAGAACCATGTAAGGAATTAGGAAGGCGGCCGCACCCATTTGTGGCCAGGGGATTGTCCCTTACCAACCTTCACTTATCCGAATTTTGAGCACGTGGCTCACTTGGAACATCGACTGCCTGGACACTTTGCCACAATGGACCAGCCAATACGACATTTGGGCCCACAAGGTTTGGGCAAACTCCCCCAATCCATTTTGGCACTCGCCAAACCCCACCTTTCAAACTGTCCTCTTGGCCCCCAAACTGGAAAAATTGAAGAAACAAAAACAAAGCTTAAATTGCAAAAACTATTGCCACTTCTGCCGATACTTACTCACTTCACAGTCTTAAAGGTCGCCAAACTGGTGGCCGGACACAGCAAGGTTCTGATTACATGTTAAAAAACCAAGGCTTTACAAGCTCACAAAAGGTACCCCCCCTTTAAAAATACAACGCCATCCTCATTAGTTCTGGCACTCTCCAGCCTTGACAAACACAGTTTTCGTTTAGTTTCCTATCACTGTCCGGGCCAGAGAGGCAAGATGGCCGGAGATGACCAAGGATAAATCGGGGCCAAGGGGACCCTCCAAAGTCCGTTTGTCCGGACCTTGTCGACTTTGAGGCGGGGGGGGGTGAGGACATTGAACGAGGTAGCCCAAGACAACCTTTATATGAGGGCCTTGGACCCCCAAAGGCCTCAAATCATGTGGCCATGGGTCAAATCCAAATCGTACCCCCAGTGAACATCCCAATCCCCACTGACATGGACTAGAATGGGTGGTGAATTCACCTACCAACCAAAAATGGATCAACCAACACGGTTTTGACCACCACAGCCATGTGGTCCAAGGGGCCCCGAAGCGCGCCCACCGTCGTGCGCCTGGCGCAGGTAGGGCCGCTCCGCACGGCCCAGGCGCACCACGAGGGCACGTAACAAGGCCACCTGCGTCTTGCGATCGGTGCGAGAGATGCCATGGGAATGAGAATTGGAGTCTGAGCCCCGAGAAAAACCACCACCAACTGCTATGATGTCCTGGCTAGCCTTTCTTCGGGAATCCCAGGTTCATTCCCTACTGAGCACCAGCAAGATATGCTTAGGCGACCCGAAGAGCGATTGGCCAAACAGGTCCAAAACATGAAAGGAATCCCCAAGTAAAGGGATCTTTGCATGAGCTCGTTTTGCCTTCCGAATCGGTGAGCTTGCCAGAGATTAGGCGCATCGTTATGTTTGGGCGACTAGAAGAGTGTGTGTCTCTGCGTTGGTTTTTTGATGTTTTGAAGCTACCCTCACTCCCACGTTACCACGGCTCCCATGACGGCGGGTCCCTCCAAGAGGATCTTGATCTTCCAGGTACCCTGCTTTGGGCACGGTTTCGATCTTAGGGGGTGCACCTTGCCCATTTGGCTTCAAACAGAATTGGACGGTCAAACTGCAAAACCACAAATCCAAACAACCAACTATGAGGTGCCTGATATCTTGCTTGTGGATTCCTTCCTTCAGGGGTGTGTGTGTGTGGTTTTGTTATACTTCCCCTAAAGCCACAATTCCCAAGGTTTTTCCCACCGAAATGGCCATGGCGCGCTCCCAACAAAGGTGAACACAACACATTGGCATGGAACGTAAACCAACCGGATCCGAAATCCGGAGGTGACCATTTGGAGTATCAACCGCAACCGAAACCAGGGCCGCTGGAAAGACCAACCTAGACATCGCGTTTGGTTCCGGCTTTAGAATTGTTTGCAAAGTGAAGTCTCAGGCAATCCCACAGATCCGAAGAACCTCCAAGCTGTGTCAAACAGGTGGATGCTATCTGTCCGAATCACTTAGGGGAACAACACTAATCAACTTATCCGCCAGATTAATTGATCCGGAATCAAACTACTTTGCTGGTTCCATCTTGGTTCAGCGGGGAATCCGAGGATTAGGGCACAAACAGGGTTGAGGACAACCCGCACACACACACACAGACAAACCACTTATGCGATGCCACTGGTGGGCCTTGCTGATGACTTCCCCGGACAGGGTTGAGGCAGCTACTTGTGCGCAAAGCTTCATGAAAGCAACAACCAGCGCGGTCGCAGCGTGGTTGCAAACCTGGATATCATGATTTAAAGTGGGCTTCACTAGGGATGAACTTCTTGTCTAGACATCACAGCCAAGCGTTTGGCAGGAAGGCAACACTAGGATTGGACCCACCGGCTTCTGATGCATGTCCAAACAGCGCTTGATTGCAAGCACATATGATGGGTTGTGATGTAGGCAACTGGGAGCTACTGGGAACCCCGAAATGGCTCGGCGCCATTTTAAGGCATCATCCAGGCACAGCTACCCTTGTCGAACTGTTCCATGGCTTCCCCAAACATTCCAGGTGCCAATGCCGCTGTTGCCCGGTTTCCCCATCCTTCTCCATGTGGATTTGACCAGCTCCAGGGCCTTGAACTTCCATGCCAATTGGTTACCGGATTCAGGGCTTCGGATATGTGCTTCATGTATAGGGTGATTTGTCCTTGGGTGGCTTGAGGGAACCCAGCCCCTAAAGCAGGATAAAGCAGGAAGGCATTTACTACCACTGGAGAAGTGGAAACTGGAAGTGGTTGTTCCCGAAAATTCTCTAATTCAGGAATCTTCACCTGAAGTTGGCGTCAGATTCCGCCTGCCGTAGGATGGCGTAGAAAGACCAAAAAGGACACCGCGCTTGTTGAGGCGTCAGATCGTTTGGGACACGTCTGAGAAATTTGCCGAATCGGGAATGGCGCACGCGCTCTTGTCGAGCCCTTGCACTTCGCAGGGCGTCCAACCCCCTCCACACCTTTAAAGCGACTCGATGTTCGATGTGGAAAACATGAAGAATCACACGGAAGGTGACGCACTATTCTACCAGAATCATGAGGTAACTTAAATTAATGGAAACAATTAGTGTGTAAGAGCTAAACAACTGAATGGCACAAGTAACTGAACTTGACTTGACTTAAAGCCGCACCGTAAGAGCCGAACAACCCGTGTGCTCTGCATCCATCAAGCCAGTGAGTCATTGAGAGCTGACAAGCTGGCCTGCATCTGCGCCGGCAAGACGCGACCTGGCAAACGGGCGGCTGGTGGTGACTCTTCGGGGAAGACTCCGGTCACTTCAGCGATTCAGGCACTTCCATTTGCTTTTCATCCCACTGGAAAAAAAAGAAACAGTACCTCCAGAGATAGATTCCTGGTAAAACCAACAAGGGAAAATACAAAATCATATATTAAGCAAATGCAAGAGTCTATCCAAGAATTCGGCAAGCCAGTGCTCGAAAAATCGACCGCGGGACCGGAAAGAGAGCCCCGGACCTCATTCTTCACACCCAAAAGCTTCCAAGAAACTCGCCAAAATGAGCGACCAGGTGATGTCAACAGGGAAATCCTCATTTCAGGGTGATTTCCCGAAGAAAAACAGGTGATGTCAACAGGGTGAATTCCCTTAAAAAACAATTACAGGTTGAAATCCTCTACAAAAGCCCGCACAAACAGGTGGGGTGTCAAGAAGACACCAACAAAAAGGGTCAACCGTTTCTTGCCCAAGCCCTAACTCCGCGTGACTTTGTCGTGGTAAAAGGGGGTTCGCAAGGTATCAGAGGAAAACAAATGCCTCCCAATGTTTGCCTTTAAACATCACCGCGGCAACACACAACTCACCTTAAAACAAGCAGCAAGCAAAGCACATGTTGAAAGAAGCCCAAGGAACACGGGGAGTCCGGGATAGCACCCCAAACCGACTTCTGAAAATGGAGGAACCACGCCACATGGCCATGGGTCAAAACCCAGTACCCCAAGTGAACATCCCAATCCCCACCAAAATAGGCTCTATGGGTGGTGAATTCACATATCCCAAAATGGGATCCCATTAATTTTCACCCACAGCCACATGGATTCTTTCTGGCTTCTTACTTTGCGTGCTGGGGATGCGGCCATAGTGCGCGAAGAGTAGCATGGCAAGGGGCCTCAGAAACCGGGCTGCAAGCCAAACCCATCGGATGGAAGGTCACGGTTGACCTGTTCATGATGTTCAAAGCAAATATATAGCTATATATATAATATACAAATATGCAAATGTAAATATGTGTCTATGTAGCAATGACATATGTAGCAAACCTTATGATAATGTATAATATACACAGTCCCCTCTATGGCTCTCCTCGAGGGATTTGCCTCGAGCGATCCTTCCAGTGTGTGGGCTGCAAGGAAACCGTGGCCACGTGGAGTGCACTCAGGTTCCAGGTCTGCTTTTGGACTAATATGGAGCTATATGGCCATGGGTCAAAATCCAAATCGTACCCCCAGTGAACATCCCAATCCCCACTAAGATAGACTAAAATGGGTGGTGCACCTACCAACCAAAATGGGATCCCAATCATACCCCCAGTGAACATCCCAATCCCAACTAAGATAGACTAAAATGGGTGGTGCTCCTACCAACCAAAATGGGATCCCAATCGTACCCCCAGTGAACATCCCAATTCCCACTAAGATAGACTAAAATGGGTGGTGCACCTACCAACCAAAATGGGATCCCAATCGTACCCCCAGTGAACATCCCAATCCCCACTAAGATAGACTAAAATGGGTGGTGCACCTACCAACCAAAATGTGATCCCAATCGTCCCCGCAGTGAACATCCCAATTCCAACTAAGATAGACTAAAATGGGTGGTGCACCTACCAACCAAAATGGGATCCAGATCGTACCCCCAGTGAACATCCCAATCCCCACTAAGATAGACTAAAATGGGTGGTGCACCTACCAACCAAAATGGGATCCCAATCGTACCCCCAGTGAACATCCCAATCCCCACTAAGATAGACTAAAATGGGTGGTGCACCTACCAACCAAAATGGGATCCCAATCGTACCCCCAGTGAACATCCCAATTCCCACTAAGATAGACTAAATGGGTGGTGCACCTACCAACCAAAATGGGATCCCAATCGTACCCCCAGTGAACATCCCAATTCCCACTAAGATAGACTAAAATGGGTGGTGCTACCAACCAAAATGGGATCCCAATCGTACCCCCAGTGAACATCCCAATTCCCACTAAGATAGACTAAAATGGGTGGTGCACCTACCAACCAAAATGGGATCCCAATCGTACCCCCAATGAACATCCCAATTCCCACTAAGATAGACTAAAATGGGTGGTGCACCTACCAACCAAAATGGGATCCCAATCGTACCCCCAGTGAACATCCCAATTCCCACTAAGATAGACTAAAATGGGTGGTGCACCAACCAACCAAAATGGGATCCCAATCGTACCCCCAGTGAACATCCCAATCCCCACTAAGATAGACTAAAATGGGTGGTGCACCTACCAACCAAAATGGGATCCCAACCGTACCCCCAGTGAACATCCCAATTCCCACTAAGATAGACTAAAATGGGTGGTGCACCTACCAACCAAAATGGGATCCCAATCGTACCCCCAGTGAACATCCCAATTCCCACTAAGATAGACTAAAATGGGTGGTGCACCTACCAACCAAAATGGGATCCCAATCGTACCCCCAGTGAACATCCCAATTCCCACTAAGATAGACTAAAATGGGTGGTGCACCTACCAACCAAAATGGGATCCCAATCGTACCTCCAGTGAACATCCCAATTTCCACTAAGATAGACTAAAATGGGTGGTGCACCTACCAACCAAAATGAGATCCCAATCGTACCCCCAGTGAACATCCCAATTCCCACTAAGATAGAGTAAAATGGGTGGTGCACCTACCAACCAAAATGGGATCCCAATCGTACCCCCAGTGAACATCCCAATTCCCACTAAGATAGACTAAAATGGGTGGTGCACCTACCAACCAAAATGGGATCCCAATCGTACCCCCAGTGAACATCCCAATTCCCACTAAGATAGACTAAAATGGGTGGTGCGCCTACCCCATGGCACCATTGGTTTTGACAACCACAGCCATATAAACAAACACCGACGGACTCCATCCATGCTCAGTTGAAGCGCCGCAGTGAGGTGCTGAAATGTTGGAACTGGGGGCTACATAGAGGGTCTGAGCAAGACACAATATTAACATATTACTTGTCGTTCCCTTTGGGAACATGAAACTGCAAGCTGACTCTGTTTCGAAGCAATCATGGCAAGCACGCTTGCAACCGCAAGGAGTACCGAATCAATCCGTGAAGCGCCGGCTTTAGGACACGCTCCCCTTCGACGGTCACGCTCAGCAAACAACAAGAGCAAGCAAAAACAAAAAGGCGACAATTGAACAATTAACGTTCACCAAACTGGCCAGAGGGGTTCTGCGGCATGGCATCTCGCACTGTCAAATCTGGAAACTGTGTGCTGCGATGTGTAGAATGGAGTGTCATGGGAGACCAATATAAAGGAAACCCCAGAGACAAATTTCCGAATGCCTTGGCCATCCTGACCCTTGTCGGAGGCTACTGTGATGCTTGTTGATTCCACCGACCGCTGGCCTTGTGACACCCAACAACAATTCTTATAAGCGTGACAAGCGGGCGAACAAGATGGGAGCGAGTGTTTCTTTGACCACCATTTTCGGGTTCATCTATGTTAGACAACCCACACCTGCCACGGCACTCAACCAATCCTGCCTTTTCCTTCGAGCTGCTGTTCGCGCAACAGCGCCGTTCCGCCCGCTCGCAGGGAGACAGGAATGTCTTCCAAAACATCTGCACAACTTATTGTTCAAATGGACATACTCTGAACAACTACTAACTTCCTATACCAAAGTTTGTTTTTCCATGAAGGGTGACCGCCTGTTCAAATCTCGTGGCAGCCTGAAATCTGGACACGGCCACTGCAAGACTGAAAGGCGAGATTCAGTGATGAGCCTGCAAGTGAGACAGGCCACACCACTTCGTCAGCATAATTCCTTAAGTGGAAGGGAATTTCGCGATGAACCCGTTCCATCTATTCGGTCTCGTCATTGCACCATACCCCCAGCTCGCTTGTCTCCCCAGTCGGCAGAAGGTGAGGACGTCCGAAGGCCCAAGGCTTTGGCTGCCGGCTGCCCCTCTCAAAGATTGTTCAAGGGGGCGTCTCACAGTTTCAGATTTCCCTATGTCCCATGGACACGGCACCAAATTGAATGCGGAAACCACAGGAGTTTTGGCCCACAATATGGCAACCACCTTTGACAGCATTCGGCAAGTATATACAGTGTTCTGGGTCCCTTAAAGTGACATCCTCAAAATCAGCCTCATGATAGCGCAAGGTTTGTCTACAACGAAAATTCTCGAAATTGTTGGTATCCTTTGGCCAATGTTGGTTGCAAACCAACCCCAAAAAAGGAAACTCTCCAAACCAACGGTAAAAACAAAAAACAAGGCCAGAAAAGACAAAACCAGATTTCCCAGCTGTTTGGTGCGCATGCCTCGCAAATGATTGTGCTTGTGGCAACAGCCATTGCTTGACAAGCAACATCTCCCACACGGCAGCCGTTTTGCACCCAACATGCGGTGTCTGGACAAGAAGTTTGCTGAAACCCACTTTCGGCAGAGACCGTCGGACCTCTGGGCCCAAATCAGGTGCGTCTTGCTTGCTGAGACCCGTCTGTCAGAGTGTGGGCCCGCTGGAAAATTCACTGAGTTTCAACCAAAAAGTTGAAGTCCAAAGATCCACCCCATCGCCACAAAGATGTTCGATGGGAGGGTACCCAAAAATTCCAGCTTCCCGATTGATGGCTTGGCGGTGTTCTGGCGGAGCCCCATTTACTCCCCCCGCTAAAATCTTGATACCCCAAACCAGCCATCCAAACCACCGAATAAGGGTTGCCAACAAATTTCCAGCAATCCAAACCACCAATAAAGGGTTGCCAACAAATGTCCATCAGCTTCCCTCTGATTGGTGTTTTGGAGGATTGCCGACCACTTTTCCCAGCGCACCAACCCCAGAACAATCCTCGCATGGCTCAGCTTACCTCGCAACCGCGTTGGTCGCCACGATGACGGTGCCATTCCTGCAAGCCCGCTTGACGAAGGCCCAAAGGCCGGCAGGCAGAGACCAGAAACAGAAGCCATAGTTTGAGCAAAAACTGGAGAACCCGACTGCATCAGAATTCTCATTTGCCCCTTTAAAAAAGGGGATCACTCTCTCCTAGTTCATCCGAAGCTGGCATTTTCCAAAGCTGGCAGTATCCCCGAATTTCTGGCGCGGTAAAGATTCAAAGACCCAGCCGGACAAATCAGCGATTTCACCAATCCAACACAATGAATGGCTCCTTGTAAAACGGATCCTCCTCACAGTCGATGTCGCACACTGCAATTGTTTTTTTCCCCCAGGACCCAGATCCGACGACTTTGGGCACGGCTAGGTCAATAAGGTGCCTCGCGATCCGAGTTACAAACACCTCAGGATTCCTTTCCTTTGTGCACCTGCGTACCTTCCAAGTAATGATCTCAAACCAGTCTCAGCCACGCGACTTTGGGCACTCCAGAAGGCAACCGCAGCGATTGTTGCGGGAGGGACCTCGACCACTGTCAGCAAAGCACCCTGCTTATGATCTATGTATCTGTAAATACGCATACACATACATACAAAAACACATTCGTACATAAACAGACACATATATATATATATATATGTATATATTACTCCACCAGCGATGCAGGGCACACCACACCCAAAACTTAAATCATGAGTTTGTGACAGTGTCCGTGTGCATACGCCCAAAAAACATGTTACAAATACAACCTCCCCCACCTTTAGGGGGGACTTAAAGCATTCTCCACATCTTAATGCGCTCACAAACAGCACCAAGAAGCGAATGGGTGTTTCTCAAAACAGGGCTCGCCAAGCAGTTGTTTTTGTTGTTTTTGGTGTTCCCTTGAAATACCAGCCGAAAGGGCTCCACCACTTTGAGAAAACAGTCAAATGAGGTAACAACCCAACCCAACCCCATGTTTCCACGCCTCAGCTGGCTCCTAGCGACTCTCCTGGAATCTGTTGAAACGCCCCGTGGGATACACAAGACACTTTGACCCTTTCCAAGGCGAAATACCGACAAAAAGCCCAGGCGGTATCTCCAGCAACCCGCGCGGAACCTGTCTGGAAATGTCCAGACCACTCCGCAGCTTCGGGGCAGAGTCTCCAAGGCGTTCAGCTCCGAAAAAGCGTATTTTTTTTGGTTCAGCTCTGGAAAAGTGATTTGTTTTTTGGGACAACCTGAGAAATCACCCAGACCCTTCTAGTTTTCAGGGGAACTCAAGCCTTAAGGTGTGACGCGCAAGGCTTTAGACGAAAGATGGGATCACCCGTTGGGGATAAGGTACGCAGCTATAAAGACTCATCCTTATATCATGATATAGGGTGTCCGAATTTCAAATGTCATGCGTAAGGGCAGTTTCGACCACCGACGAACGGAACGGACAGAGTTCACCTCGCTGACCGAAGTCCAACGTTTCGGACATGTGTGCAATGGCCGAAACTCTGGTAAATGTGGGTCGTGCTCTCATAATGCCAGTGGTCAAAGTTCCTCCACAAGAGTCGACTATTTCTAACGACAAGTGAGCAAGTCTGTTGACCATGGATATGCCCAACTCAGGCCACTGCAGGCCCTTGGATTGCAAGGAACCCATTCATGTGCCAATTCCGCCAGCTCAGCCAACTCAATCTGAAAACATCATGGACAATAACACCTTTGCGGTGCGCGGTCCCCCCGTATTATTCTTACCAGGATACCAAGTCACAAGTCAATAGACTTTTGGCAGTTTGTTGCAAGGGCAGTAGTCCGAAATGCAACATTCCAAGCAGATTCCCAACAAGTTGGTCGTTCAAAAGGAGATTCCTCTCAAGCATTACCCACCTGCAATGCATGGAACCCCCAAAAAAGAGTTCCCCAGAAGGGGTTTCCTCTGAAAATTGCGAATCATGCGGGTCGCCAGCAGTGTAAAGTGCTGGGAAGACTTTTTGAATGGCAAAACCTTGGCTGAAGGCAAGCCAGCGTTATTTACTGAAGGAAGGCCAAGATCTTGCTTCTAATGAAGCCTGAGATGTGGGTATGTGGGGGTGGCTTATGTTGTTTGCGTCACAGTACCGCAGGATTTGGTCATCGACCAGGGTTCCTTTGCGGGCCCCTATTCTGAGCCGCCAAAATAGGGGGACCCTAAAATCGTGGTTCTCCTTTTGGCTTCCCTTTAAACTAACCCCAAACAGGGTAACCTCGAACAAAATGACACCCATGTAGACGCACTCGGAACCGCTGTCTCCGCCTAAAAAAGGGGCCCAACGGCAAACCCTGGCACCGCAAAGCATCAGTTGCCACTGGCCTGTCGCCGTTCGGGACTGCCCAGCGGTTTTGCTTTGAAAGTGATAGGCAGCGACACGGATTTCCAAGCAAAGGAACCGCCCTTTCTGCTGCCTGGGTGAAGGGTCTATCTCATTTTTTGTTCGTAAATAGGTGGCCCTGGTAGATGATTGAACCATCAGGTAAACCAGGGCCCTCTATTTTTCAACCACACCAACCAAAAAGGACACCTATGGTCTATCTTGGGACCGTGAACAAAACACGACGCACTCGCTTCATCGGTCCTGCAACGTCAGCAACACCCCGAAGTGATCACTGGGCCAAAGGTTCTCCTCAAAGGGGCACGACCGCGCCATCTCTCTCTGTGTGGGGTCTGTGTCTCTGTTTCCCGCGTTTTTGAGGGTACCCTGGGTACCCTCTTCGACTTAAAGGCAAACTAACGAAATCCCTTTTGTTTCTGCTTTCTTTTCGTGTCCGCCGTGCCCATTTCTATAAACGCGCGTGCGGGCGGAACAGGCAGCGTCTGGCACTTTTGATGTTGAGTCATTTTTTACAGGTCAACTGTTCCAGTAAAAAAGCAGAAATTACAGAAATGGACTTTGTATACAGCGAAGCCAAAAGAAACCCTCATGTTCAGTGGGGAACTGTCAAGGTGCAGCTCTGCGATCAATAGCGTGTTCCTGGCTTGGCAAAACAAGACAATGGCCAAGGGGCCATGGCTTGCGTGTATGGCATACTGCAAGCCAAAAGGGTCCTGTAGTATTCAATGTTGACTCCGCAATATTGAACCAGACAGGTTGATACGGGGTGTTTCCCTGTTGGATGATCTTAGATGGAAGGATCAGTAGAAATCAACCGCCAGAACCTTCTTAATCACCAGCACATGCCTCACCAAGCCCTACGCCTCGATGGGCTCGTCTAACAGCTCCACGTCGGTGGCCGCGTAGTGGGCCAACTACGGCGTGTTTTTCTTTTTGCGCAACGCCACGGCAAACGAAACACCACAAAACCAGATGGGTGTGTCACTTTTTAAAGAAGCCCCCAGAATAGCTTCAGGTTTCCTGTTGGTTTCCTTCTAAAACCACAACAAAAAAGGTACCCTCAACAAAACACAGACCCAGATAGACCCATCCCTTGGCCAACGATCAAGCCTGCTAGGATGTAAGTCGTTTCTTTGTTCATCAATTCAGAGTTCGAGCATGTAAGGTCTTGCCAACCGACGGACCAAATATGAATTGATTCGGGCTGAAACCCCGAATTTTGTCAGAGTTGTTCGTTGCAATCCTCTTGGTGGCTTTTGTTCCATGTCTGCAAGTGTCCCTTCCGGTTTACTGTCAGCGAGAAGACCCGCGCAGTATACCCGCAGGTCTGAAAGGAACTATGCAAAGAGCTTTCTGGCTGTGTCAAAACGATGGACTCCGCAAACAAACGACATCGATGTCGAGCAGGTCCCTGGTCTTTGCCCACATACCAACCCGTTTCACAGCGACCAATGCGACAACGACAAGCGCCGCATGAGTGCACCAGAATCAAGAGGCCCCTGTGACCAAGACACCTGCAACCCACCGCAAGATACCGCAAGGCATGCACGAGCAAACACTTAAACTCCAGATGGAGGGTGCTAATCTTTCGAGTACAACTGATGAGTCTCGAGTACAACTGATGAGTCTCGAGTACAACTGATAAGTCACTCATCGTTCGAGTACAACTGGTGAGTCTCGAGTACAGCTGGGGTTCAGCTGGTTTTGGAGAAAAGGGCAAAAAGGGGACCTTTGTTTGGGGTGGGCCCGCCAGCTGCCATGACAATGGCCCAGGCGCAGCCCCGCAGGTACGTTTGGACCCGGACAGCGGGGGGCGTCTTCGTTGGCTGGAGACCCCCCGGGCCGGCTCCAGCCCCCTGCTGTGGTGGAAAAAGGTGGATGGTGGCAGGGTAATCTGCCACTCCGCACACACACGCCCCTCAGTGAGGGGCGAAAAGTCTCTTTTTCGGGGGGAAGAAGAAGCGCCCGAAAGACGGACGAAGACCCCAACAGAAAACAAACGGAGCAAGAACCCAAAAGGAACAGAAAGGCCCCACGTCGGGTCTCCGCGGGCAAAACCCCAACCAAGAAACACGAAAAACGGGAAACCGAGTTTAGGATCACCGCCGAGGGCAAAGAACCCCAAACAGTCCAGAAACCCTCCTAAACCTTGTAGATAAAGAGCACCGCGAAGTTGAAGAACGACACCACGAACACGCCATCCCTAAACGGGCGAAGAGGAACAACCGGAAGTAGTAGGGAAAGGGGAGAAGAAAAGAAGGAGAGAGCGAGAAAGAGAGAAAGAGAGAAAGGAGGAGAAGGGCCGAGATGCGTATTTAGGGCGCCGCAGCCCGCCCGGGGGAAGGAGAAAGGAACGCAAGGGAGAGAGAAGAAGAAGAAGGAGAGAAAAGAAGACAAAGGGAGCGAGATGCGTATTTAGGGCGCCGCAGCCCGCCCGAGGAGAGGAGAAAGGAGAAAAAGAAAAGGAAGAGGGAAGTAGTATGCGTTTTTAGGGCGACGCATCCCGCCCAGACAGGAAGAGAGGATGAAGTCCAAAGCTCGAGGAGGAAGACGACGAATCCCACACAGGGGCCAAGAGGACGAACACGAAATAGCAACGGAAGGGGAAGAAGACGTCAAGCCAAACTACGTGAGGAAGAAGAGGAGTAGGAACAGGAAGACGGACACGAAGACGACGACGAGGGAAAAAGGTGAACAACGCGAGGACAACCAGGCCATCCCTAAGCGGGCGAACAGGAGGAGGGCGAACGCGCGGGTCACGAAAGGCAGCAGGAAGAGAACGGGAGGAAGGAGAAGCCATCCCTAGGCGGGCGAAGAACCAGAAGACGGGCACGCGGAACACGAAGGCGAGAAAAAAGAACGAAGGGTGAAACGTAGCTATGAAGAGGTGGCTGTCTTCCCTTTAGTGAAACCTCGATCCTGGTTAAATGTGAAATTCCGCTGGTCTATGATAAGCACGCTGAGGTCAAATTTTCCGACAGAGCCGGCCCGGGGTCACACAATGGGTACACCCGAGGATTCCCCACGAATGGGGTGTACACACTTAAACTCCAGATGGAGGGTGCTAATCTTTCGAGTACAACTGATGAGTCTCGAGTACAACTGATGAGTCTCGAGTACAACTGATAAGTCACTCATCGTTCGAGTACAACTGGTGAGTCTCGAGTACAGCTGGGGTTCAGCTGGTTTTGGAGAAAAGGGCAAAAAGGGGACCTTTGTTTGGGGTGGGCCCGCCAGCTGCCATGACAATGGCCCAGGCGCAGCCCCGCAGGTACGTTTGGACCCGGACACCGGGGGGCGTCTTCGTTGGCTGGAGACCCCCCGGGCCGGCTCCAGCCCCCTGCTGCGGTGGAAAAAGGTGGATGGTGGCAGGGTAATCTGCCACTCCGCACACACACACACACATGTCGGAGAGAGAGAGAGAGAGAGAGAGAGAAAAAGAGTGAGAGAGAGCGAGAGAGAGAGAAAGAAAGAGAGAGAAAGAGAGAGAGAGCGAGAGAGAGAAAGAAAGAGAGAGAGAGAGAGAGAGAGAGAGAAAGAGAGAGAGAGAGAGAGAAAGAGAGAGAGAGAAGAAACCAAGAACACATGGGCAACAATGCATCCTTCTGCGTCTGATAAGGCTTTCCATATTGCCCGCTGAAACAACACCTAAGAGGAACTTCTCCAAACGTTGCCTCAGAAGGTAATGTTAAAAGTTGGTTAAAGGATAGGACCCCTTTCAAACTTGAGATTCCATATATGAATACCCAAAATGACCCAAATATCCTTTACAGGGGACCATTTCGATTTCTTGGCCACCCCACATGGGTTCACCTCGAAATTGATGAAATATTTCAAAATGGCTGGTGCCAAGCGCTTTGTCGAAGTACAAGCCCGGGCACTCTTCTGCGAACGCCAACAGGCACGGGTGTGTCTGTTTTTTGGGGGACCTCCCAAAATGGCGCAGCGGTTTTCCTTTTGGTCTTCCTTTAAACCCACAAACACGGGGTACCACCTCCGGGGAAACAAAAAAACAACAGAAGCAGGACGATCTCGCCTTCACCCAGAAGCGATCGAAGCGCAGCTGCGCCCGGGTGGACCTCGCCCAGCTGTCGCAGCTCTGCATCATGCCTCAGCTACGGCGGTCCAGCTTTGTGTCCCGAAGATCTTCAGTTGTTCAGTCCCGGTTCCATCAAAAGGAAATGGGCGAATGACCTTGATCCCGGCGAAAGTCAAACTTTGATGGATTCTGTGGGGTTGGACATTCCTTGGACCAAGGTTTACCCTGGGATTCAGTGTAGAACCAAGGGGTTAATATAACCACCATTTGCCTTTCAGAAGATTCAATATGCAAATTGATTCCAACCCTGGAAAAAAGGGAACCCCTTTTTGGGAAAGACCATTTTTAGTGGGGCAGCTACAAAGAAAAGGAAACATGATTGGTGCCACTGAAGAGTCAGTGAGTTCCAATGAAACTGGTGACATCCCCTAGGGTGAAATGCGGGGGTGCAGACTGCACACGCGCAGCTTGGACGAACTATCTGCTTTTCAGCGTCATGTTGGCAAGGAGCAATGATTCTTCAGGTTTGATGACATAATCCCAGACTGGTCCGTGTTTGTGCTTATGCCGAGACGTTTCAGGTCGTCAAAATAGCCCAAACGTCAGGCAAATGGGTTGTAGGAGAGCTTCTTGGGAACTAGAGTTGGCCTTGACGATCCGAGGAATGCGCTTGACATGGACTGCTGGAGTTTCAACGCCTTTCAAAAGTGCAGCAACTCACTCTTGCTGGTGCGATAGGCAGGGAATGAGTTCGAATGGCCCCTGTAAACCATCCCAGTTGTGGTTTCCTTTATTCGGGAATCCCCAGGCTCAATTCATTTCTCATTCCCTACTTCTCGGCACCAACAACTTCCTGGTGAACACGCTTTGGCGCCCATGCCATTTCGCCCATTTCGACAAATGAAGAATCGCCTCTGAATCGCCTCCGATGTGGCGGTGTGTCCGCAACAAAAAAACAGCCTCCATAAGGTCGGTGTCAAAATGGTTGTTTTTCCTGGGCCAAGAGCACGGCCAGTTCTTGGCGGTCATGAATATCCGACAAGAGAACTGCTGCATCGATTCGCCCAAAATAGACCCCTGTTTTTGTGAATTGTGTGGGGTATCCGTTCTAAATTTGTTTTCAAAGGGAACAAAGGAAAACCAAACTCGAGTGCCATGCTTGCCGGAGCATACCCCGAGCCAGGCCGCGATTCTTCTCCACGTCGAAGGTGTAGCCTGCACGCCGGGTCGCCGAGGCGATACGTTGCCCATTGTGAATATCTGGTGCTCTAAAACTGGCGCAAGTTTGAAGCTCAGAATCAATCTTGTTTGGAAATGAACTACATGGAACCTCTAGCATTGACAGTACACTCAACCGTAAACACCGTGACCCAGCCAGTTTCAGCACACAGTGTGTGGGGGAAATCCATCATTGGTTCCCCTGGCCACCCTTCGACTTTGCCTCACTGAGTCGCAAGTGTCTCAAGCGTCAAACCGCGTTCGCCATGAACTCGAGCGATGGACCTTCATGAATCGGATGGAGAGCCTTCACGGAGTCGCTCATTGGCGCCGGCTAAAACAAGGTTACCTGCACCTCGAGAGGGCCAGTTAACATGTTGGCCCAAACACCTTGAAACATGCGCGGTTCTCAACATTGTCTGATGTTCAATTATCTTCAAACGTCTGCAGGCGGTAAGTAACACCATAACTTGCTGGAACCTGCACGGCGCTGTTTGCGCAATGCACATGTTGAACTCCGGCTGAATCGAACCCACGACGAAATATCTCTTTGGGGATTCTCTTGGTATCGCAGAGAAGGAGCTCAAACCCAACAACAAGCCCAGCGCAAGTGCAAGGCTGCGGAGCCAAAGGAGGCAAAATGAGCCACGGTCAATACTCATTGTGCCCCCAAACAACATTGAATTTTGGTGGTAACCTCCATTTCCCAGGCGGGAAATGTCGCGAGTGTGACCCATGGCATCTTGCGGTGCTCAATCTAATCGGTTCAAATGATGGACGGTTTGATGGATATGGATGGATGGATGCCTGGCTGGCTGGGGCTGGGCTGGGATGGGGTGGTGAGCTGCAGAAGTCAGAAGTGTTGCTTGGAATGGGCCTCTTATCATCTTGGCCATGGTAGGCGCCAGCTTCGAGGTTCCAAGGGCTTCGAGAACGAACACTCCTAGACTCAGGGAACCAGAGAATGGCTTCTCCGCGCGCCTGGGTCTTCTTTGAGAAGCAGCCAAGCGTCCTGAACATGGCATCCAATTTTTTGGGTCGGCTTAGAGCCAAATCTATGGAGCAGCATCCGCCTGAAACCTTGACGTGTGGATTCCCATGGAAGACCCGAGCCCTATAGCAGTATTCTAGGTCTTTGCTCTGGCGAAGCTGGCATCGTTGGACAAAACCTGAAGGTGGAGTGCAGGCCTCCAGAGATCATTCGAGTCCCTGACATTTTAACATGGGTGACAAAAAACTGAGCCTTCATAGAGATGAATCCCTTGTAGTGCAGCAGAATCGCTCTCCAGCTTCGAAATCCAACGATCCTCTTGGCTCCAAATCCACATGGAGCCCGACGTTTCGGGGTCCTGGAAGACTATGTTCCATAGGGACCAGTTGAGACGTGGACAGGTGAGGGAAATTCGTGTTTTACTTCTGAAGCTGTGTCCGTGGCACTAGCCGTACGCCGAACCTGTTGCATCCTCTTTCTACGGCGTTTTGCAAGGCTTGGTGTAGGCTGACTTGGGCACTATTCATTTCTGCAACTGTCACCTCTGAACACGCACTAGCCAGGATACGATCTAACCTGGATGTGAACCAATCAGGATATCAGAAATGAGTTCGTGTTGGGCTTGATCCAACAGGATATGCCTCAAACTGCAACCAATGGCTAGGACATGGCTGCAAACCACAAAAGACAGACCAGCAGAAGCACGGGGCTGCCGCGGGTCGCCAAAAAAGTATCCACATCTTACTGATGCACTTCAAAAAGCCTTAAGCATCATCGGAACCAACCGCCAAAAAAAGAGGCGAAGCCTTACTTGCTGGTGCGATAGGTAGGGAATCACCAAGCCTTGATTTTGGGAGTGACCCGGAACTGGATTCTCTTAAAGGAAACCAAATCGGATGGATGGAACAATTCCCCGCGTCATTCCAATTCCCATTCCCCGCTATCAAAGCAACTTCGTGCCTTCCATGGCTCCGGCAAGGTGACGCTGCCATCGATCTCCTCGTTGATGTTGGTGTCCCCACCTGACTTTCGCGGCCCGTGAGTGGAGCCAGAGTCTCAACTTGTTTACCTGAAACATGGAACCCAAAAAGTACAAGGGCCCTTTGAGAGGCTAAGACATGAGTCCCTTGCGGATGCTAGGCACTTGATTGTCCGGTCAAGCTGGAACCCGTTTGGAAGAGCCCCTTGGGTCCCTGACTGGCTCGGATTCAAAGGATCTCAACATATCTCAACCCCCCCAGTGATTCATCAGGAGCGCCCTGACAGAAAGGAATCCCAAACTCAGCGCATGCCGAGATCACCTGTTCCCTCGCTGAAACGCGAACGGCCTTTCTTCAAACCGTGACTAAACCCTCTGCAATTTCTATGGAGGAGGTCCCTGTGCGAGTACATCAAGAGATACCGCGGACTGCATCTGCGTTGTATGCTTTGCATCTAGTTCACTTTGCCAAGCCATCACTGCCTCAGCATTCGTCCTTGTTGAAATCTCCTGCTTAGACTCTATCATCCATATGTAGTACCATCAACAGCCAAACAGTAACGGTTCCGGGGTGCGCGCCGAGTGCTCGAACATCAGCAGCTTCATGGCTCACGAGTCACGAGGCTCAAAGCAAAGCTTCACCCAGAACTCTCCGACACGCAAGACATTCATATTGTTGTTGTCATGATGTTTACATTCTTAGTAGTTGTTTTTCGTTATTAGATGACCCACTCGCCAAATTGGTATGAGCTTTACGCGGAAACTGAATCGAAAAACCGATTGGAAGGGTCCCAATTCAATGTTTGTCCCATAAACCACAATCCATGGAACGGATGTAACCACCCGCCAAGGAGCGTTCTCTATATGCCCTTAAGCCATCACCCCCCTGGCGAAATTCACCTCAGGGATGCTTAAAGTTCCCAACGGATACACTGCTGGGCTGTCTGAACTTCTGAACTGATCCTCTGCTAAAAGGCTTTGACTTTTAGTGGGTCAAATGGAAACCCAATTTTGCTTCACAAACTTGGCATAAGCCGGCTTCAGCCTTACAAATGGTTGAACCCAACCACAACCAACTAAATACACACGTATATATACAATATATATATATATATTTAAAACCTAGACTAGGTCCTCCAGTAGAGAGGTTAGAATGAGGGTGCCCGCTTTTGTTTCTTTGTTTTTTCTGTAGTCTAGTTTAGTAGTTTGGAACCCTCCCAACCAAAAAAGAAACGGTGAGACTGGGCACCTAGATAGGGGGACCGAGTAAAGGACCAAACAGGAACGGCGCCCCTGGCATCCGAAGATCGATTCGCATTCTCGCTTCGCTGCCATGCGCTTAGGCCCTTTGGTTTGACCCATGGAAATCGAAACGGACCCATTTTGGATCGACAAAATGGACCAGCCTGGAGTTCGGCATATGTTTTCTGTTTTTGTTTTTGTGATGTGGGGATTATTGGTGGATGGCTGTTTAAAGGGAAACCAAAAGCGATACATACCTGGAGGCCTGGAGGCATTGGTCCCCAATTTGGAGAAACACCCGGCCCTTTGGGCGAACTTGCTTCCGGCAGCTGGGAAACCTGCAAAATACTCAAGGGAGAAGAGGGGCCCACTGATCCGAAACTCTAAAACCCTCCGAGAAAACGGGGTAGTCTTTTTTGTTGGAGTACCCTTTGCGGCCCGCTTTATAGGTTGCTTTCAAGGGAAGACAAAGGAACAACAAGCATTTTTAGGGTTCCCCGGGACAAACACAATGCAGGTTGAATCCGAGCGACAAAACACGACGTCCTCCGCTTTGGCGAGGTGTCGTTGCAGACTCTGTGTGATTTGTCTCCGCCGTGTCTGAGCAGAAAGGGCATACAGCTAGGCTGGAATTAGGACCCCAGGAAAAACTATCTTTTTTGCCTGGTTGGTGGAAAAAAAAACAGGGGAGCTAATTCTGGGGAAGACAGGATACATACATTTGAGTGCTTTCAGTTTCCGAACTAGGTAAACGAGGGAAGAACAGATCCACTGGTCCACAAATCAAAGGAATCCGAAATCCCTGGCAATCAACCATGGTTGCTTGGTTGCCTGGTGTGCTATTTGGAGACCATTTTAACTGGAAACAAGGCGACCAGAACAAGCTTCTGCATTGGGCTTTGTTCAGAGCTCGCTGTATCCATCTCAATCTCATTTGCAGCTGGTCAGTGAGGTTGCCTCAAAGGAAGAACAACTTCTCAAGCAACTGCTTTGCTTTGAGGATAGCAGGCAAGAAACGGGATCGATCGGCCCAGGTTTTTTGTTTTTTCCACGGGGCTCCTCGGCGATTTTCAGGATTGCTTGGGAAGACAAACTGGAATTGCATGTTGTGTCACCCGCCGAAAAACTTTTAATGGACACTATATGCCTCAACAAAGAAGTTGGGACACGGGAAGTCATGAACGTGATTTGCCATTTCAATCTCGAGATGCTTTTCAGAAAGCAAAGAGTCTGCAGTCCTTCTTTAAAATCGGCATATTCCAAACAGGAACTTTGGGTCCCAATTTTTGTGCTCTCCTGAAAAACATGCACAGGCCGCCGTGGAGCAACGTGTTACCTTCAAAGGGAGGCCTCCAAAACCCCGAGGCTTCTCCAGGAGTTTCAGCTTCCTTCCGGGCGAAGGAGCCCCCCCTTTTCCTTGTTGGCGCATTGGGCAAGGCGAGGTTGCAGGGGTCTGGTGCCCCTCGTTGGCTTTCCTCGGTCTTTGTGAAGCTCAACCAGCAGACTCTTGGTTCATGGTTGCAAAGGTTTTTACTTTCCCCAAGCAAACCAGGTATGAGCTGATCCTCAACTTGCCCCCACCCCCCCCCCCCCCCGCCCCCCCGTTTTTTCAAAATGTTTGTTTCGCCCCCGTTTTTCAATTTTCTTTTCTTCGCCCCCCGACGCGCCCGCAAGCCACCGAGCCGATGGATCCTCGATCCGGGCCTCGTACTCATTCAGCGACTCCAAATGGGAGGTGGCGAAGACCAGAACCGGCAGCTCGGGTGGCTGCACCTCAGAGAAACCCGTCGTTTTTTTTCTTTTCTCGGTGGGTTTCCCTTGGGCTCCAAGAGAATTCATCCAGGCCGCGGAAAAGGAACCCCCGTGCCTCAATCAAATCAAATCAAAATCAGAATCAAATAGAAAGAGTAAAGAAATGAATGAACCAAATAAATGAATAAAATAAACAAGCAAACAACAAAACAAATAAATCAATCAACCAACCCAACTCGGCATAGACACCTGGTGGATTTTCCTTTGGCTTTGAAACATCATCCAAAAGGTACCCTCAAAGAAGGAATCTCTGGTTCTATGTTCTTGCCTTGGGGTTAAGTGGCACAATGTTTGACTCGAGAGAGGGGGACTTTTTTGGGTGGGGAATTACTTCTGCCACTCGCAGAGGAATGGCCCCCGAAAAGCCACATAAAAGGGCTTGAATACCAACCAGCTTGAGGGTCCTTCCTTCTTGGGCGCGACTTCATGGTGCCAAGTGACGCCCGTTTTTTTGCTGTCGGCTTCGTGGTGATTCCCATCCAGCCACGTCAAGTAAATCTCAACACCAGAATGAGACTTTCCCTAAGATGAATCCACCTTGGTAGCGGACCTGAAATGGGCCGGCTCCCATGGGTTGCTTTGACAAGTGCGCTACGAGCACATATGCTGGACTTCATGGAAGGAACCAGGAAAATCATGGGCTCACGTGCCCGTGGATTACAGGGCCTAAGCCGTGCCGATATGTCCCAATGCCCAGCAGTTTTCCAGCTCAGTCACGCCAAAAAGGGCTCCTATTCTGGTCAACTCGAAACCTGCCTCATGAGCCCCAGCAGTTTCCTTTGAAAACAATCTTGCTGGCGCGATAAGTATGGAATGAGACATGGAATGAAACTCATTCCCTGCTGAGCACCAGCAATTAATATTGCCAACGTGTCAGAAACGCTGGATTTTACCTGGCAAGCGGCAAGCAATGCTGGGCCAAGGGAATAGCATGCCCCATCGTCAAACCGATGCAAATTAAATGGTCGTACCAGCCAACTGCAAAAACCACGGGTAATCACTATCACCCCCCCCCCCCCCCCAACTTCTGTGTTTTGGACAGTACTTGGGATCGTGGACATTGGAGTCACGGCGGCCCCCATTTGTCTCTGTGAGCAACCTGAAAGGGACCCTCGACTTAGGAATCCAAATCATCCCCGAAATCCGTCGCAAAGAGCGCTTTCGAGCTCCCGACTTCAGTTTGCCAGATATGGTTGTGTCGAGTTCTTTCCCGGGGTCTCTTCCTTTTGCCGTTCTTGTTGGAAGACCACGGGGAAAACCCGAAAGGAAACAACTACAAAGACCAAACGTATCCCCAAAAAGGAAAAACGCAAGCCTTTTTTGGGGGTCCAAATCCTAAAGACAAGCCACCCTCGCAAGGCACGGCACGGCCGAAGCCCCGAGTGTCCGACTGTCACCGTCAGCAAGTCTCGGCCCATGCGGCTCACCTGCAATTGTTTGCTCGTCTGGATGCTTGTTTGCGTGTTTGTGTGTGTTGTGTGTGTGTGTGTTTTGCGTGTTTGATGTAGTTTGCTTGATTTTGATTATTTGATTGTTTGTGTTTGTGCTTGTGTGTTTGATTTTGATTGATTTTGTTTGTTTGTTTGTTTGTTTGCTTGTTTGTTTGTTTGTTTGCCCGCTTGCCTGCCTGCTTGTTTGCTTGCCTGATTCTGTTCTATGATGGTTTGGTTGCTGCGTGTGCGCTCGCTCGTTTGTCCGGTCCCTTCTTTCTTTGCATCTCTCTGTCTGTCTCTCTCTCTCTCTCTCTGTGCGGGTGTGTTTCACTTGTGTGTCTTTCTCTGTTTGAACATAATTGACGTCAATAATCAAGGCCTTGAACATGGACGACTTGTCACCAAGTCTAATTGGAGCAACGCGTTGGTCGAACATGCAGCAAACAAGGAGGACAATAAGCAGCCTAGACTGGCATGCTGATAATCATCTTGCCCCAACACGACAACCACCATGAGAATAAAGAGGTGCAAGAGTTCGAAACAACGAGTGTCTTGAAAGGGCAAGGTCGCGGATGCCTTGCAAAAACTATAAAGTTGAGAACAAATTTGGAATGCCTCAAGACACGTAATGCCTGTGTTCTCCTAAGATCCATTTTGCGGTTCCATGTTCAGTTCATTTGCAGCTTCGACCACCATTGCCTCCCCAATTATATGAGCTTGCTTCTAAATAGCGAACCCCAGGAATACATGGTCGCCCGTTGGTTGAACTTTGACCAAACCTGCAAAAAGATACCCCAACATAGCCATGTGTGCCTGCGTGCGCATGTGCGTGTTTCCGTACCCTTTTCGGGGTTGTGAAGCAAAGGGACACCACCCATTTTGGGGGTCCACATATCTTAACACATGCGCATATATGGCTGTGGTGGTCAAAACCAATGGGATCCCATTTTTGGAATGGGTTCCCATTTTGGTGCACTTATTTTAGTGGGGATTGGGATGTTCACTGGGGGTACGGGATTTGACCCATGCACACATAGAATGCTGGCAATTTGAGACGCGCTCAACCCACTCTGGGGCGGGTGAAGGCCGTGCGGTCTTGCCTCAAATGCATGTCGTGACGACTGAACGATGGGAAAGCGGCTGCCGATCATCGTGTAGTAGCGTTGCCTCAGCGTCAAAACTGTGAAGCAAATGCAAGTGCTCAGCGCGAAGACAAGAGTGCAAAAGTCGAGAAAACAAGCAGGCAAGCAAGCAAGCAAGCAAGCAAGCAAGCAAGCAAGCAAGCAAGCAAGCAAGCAAGCAAGCAAGCAAGCAAGCAAGCAAGCAAGCAAGCAAGCACAGACTTGATACTCTCCTGGACAAGCGCGAGTTATCTGTTGTACAATGAGACGATGCCTCAGCGTTACCACAAATCCAAACTCGCATGTCCGTCAAAAACACAGGAAGACAACACCTCGATACTCCTCTGCAAAACCAATGGCCCTGGTGGCTGTGGCGGGCTCTTGAAAAACGTCAGCGCCTTTTTGCATCTTTTCAAGTTGGGCAATAGAAGTAAACCCAAGAAATTCGGAGCCACAGGACTCATGGGCACACATTGTTCCTTTCCCAAAAGGACCAGCAACGCCCGGAAAACCATGTGCAACCAAAACCCGAGCTCTGAGTTCACCTTTAACGGCTCCAGGATGGCGAGCCAATGAGAAGCTGTTTGATTGCAGTGGGTGTTGGCATCCCAGCGGTTCTGTGAGTGTCAGGCCTTGATCCCGGCCAAGGGCCGAAGGCCAATGTGCGAATGATTGAGGTTGAGGTCCAGAAAAAACGGACTCATGGGTGACGGACCCTGCGGACATGGCCAAACCTGGTTGCACAAGGTACCTAGTAGGAGAGGGTTCAGGTTGGATTCCAGAGGTTGGGAAGCTCGGCGTAGCTGTACCCCCAAACCAAGCTTCCGGGATACTCTGCAACCCAAGTCTTTGAAAGCTACAACGTGCCTCAAGAAGCAAGGGAAACATCCAACCTGTAAACAGACCACACTGACACAAGACACACCAAGACACAAGAAGACATGTACGATACAAGACAGACACAACAAGACAGTACAAGACAAGACACAGCAAGGCAGACAACAAGACAAGCCAACCTGCTGTGGAGCCGGTCCCCATTTTCAATTTCCCTTCGCTCGCCGAGCCGCCGTGGGGCCTCCGACCACTGATATCCCCGCACGGCCTCGTGGCGGATGAAGGCCGCCCAATGCTCTGCCGTCATCTCCTGCCAGGCAGCTGTGGGTCAAAAATAGGTACCCAAAATGGAACCTGGTAAATGGAAACATGGACTAAAACCTGCGGTCCCCTGGTGGTTTAATTTTGACCCATACCCAAATAACCAAAAACGGGGGTACCAACTCCAGAAAAAAAGAAGAAAAAAAGAAAGAACAAAAAACAACCCCCCCAACAGTAAGTGGTGTTCCTTTGGTTTCCCTTTAACACCCACTCCTCCAAAAGGAATACTGTTCTAGGGGTTGATTCCAACCATTCTTTTCAACCATCGTTCTTTTCAAAAACCAGCTGTTTCGCCAGGGTTTTGGCTGGTTTCTAGAAAGAAGGATGCCTGGAAAGAATGGGGAAGGTGCCCCTAGAACTGTGGACCCCAGATTATTCAACCTCTGTTTATTGGTATGGGGGGGTCCCTGGTTGTGGGGAATCAGACCATTGTTGGAAGGGGACACCCCATTCATAGGGGATTGATTGATATGGGGTCAACAGTACCATGGTCTTGGTGCTGGAAGGGTCTGCAAATTCGATATGGGCCTTCAATTAGATGGGCTTTTCCCGAACTCCCCTTCACACGAAAACCTTCATAGGGTGCTAGAAGGGCCGAAGAAAAAAAAACAATGGGTTTGGGGGTACTTCAAAAGCCTACCGAAGCCATGATCATGGGAGCAACATGCTATAGTAATTGTTCAGCCCCGTATATTCAACAAGCTGACAACAAATGTCGGGTTCCAAATTCGCTCACTTGTTGGCCCCCTTCTGACACCCAAGAGGCATCCAGCATCGGCGGCGCGCCGAACTATTGACATCTTTTTTTCATGAGCTCTCCTTTGCGTGCCTTGAACATAAGCAGAAACCCAGAAAGAAACCAGCCAACCAAGAGGACCTGCGAACCTGAAAGCGTCTCAAGTAAGCTGACCCATTGGGGCAACCAGCGATAAGCTCCTCAGGTCCTTGCATTCAGGTCATTCCGAGCCAAAAGTCGGGACCCTTTTTCAGGCTCAATGGAGATCCCAGGTGAGTCACAATCAAAACCGGGTATTAAAATGGTGCACCCAAACCAATGTGAACTACAAAGGCGGCCGCAACTAATTCTGGCTGGGAATTCCCTTTACCCACCTTCATCTACCCGGGTTTTGATTGTGGCTCAGGTGTTCCAGAAGGTCTGAGCCGCGATTTGCTTCGCTCCAAAGCCAACGGCAAATGATGTTGACCCCTGCGAAATGAATCTTGTATGGATTCTGCGGGGTGGTTCCCATCCGGACCAACAAAAAGGACATTCCCTGGCCCGAGGTTTACTCTGGGAGTCAGGGTAGGACCAAGGGGTTCATATAACCACCATTTACTTGCCCTTCCGAAGATTCATCATGCAAATGTCCGGGTCCTAGGGCCCTTGGGATTCAGCTACCAGCGGTTAATATTGCCGTTCAGAAGGTTCATGTAAGTTAGGTTGGGGCCCGTTGGGGCCCGTTGGGGCCCGTTGGGGCAGGATTTACCGCTCCGTCCCGAATCTCCTGCAATGCGATGAGGTCAGGCTTGGTGCGCGCCACCAGGTCGCCGATGGCCTCGAAACAAAAGCGGGTGGATTTTTCGAGGCGACCTGTGCAGACTCGCTCGACGATAACAGCAGGCCCAAAAGGCGATTTTGTCGACACGGGGAAACAACATCGCCAAATCCCAGGTTCTTTTTCTTCAAAGATCCTAGCTTGCGGCCAAGATGAACCCAATCCGGAACCAACCCTGAAACCCTAACGAGTGCTGATTTGTTGATCTAGGAGTGAAAGAGGGTTTTCTCAGGGTGGGTTTAGGCTAGGCTGGTTTAGGCTGAGGTCGCGTGGGTGAAGGATGTTGAGGATGGTTTAGTGTGTGGTGTTCTAAAATGACCAGGTGAGTCGTGCAACCGAATCAATGAACTAAGAACAAACACAGCTGTGACATCAAACGCATCCTATGATTGAAGAATGCAAGTCTCATAGCGATCCACCAGCTGGTTCGGTGCTTTTTGTTGTGCGTGTGCGTGTGTGTGTAGAAAAAGAAACACGCAACATGTGTTTGTGATGGCACATCATGTGTCCTCCAATCCTAAGAACAAACAAACATCTTCCAGAGGGCTTCTAAGACCCGTCTGCGTGACCCTACTTGTGCTCCCGACTCTGCCTTCCCTAAATGGAGCACGATGATTCCTTTTTTTCTTAAAACAAAAAAGGGAACATGTATTAACTGCCCTCCTTTAAACAGGGTAAACCCCCAGCACTATTTTCGGTTGCGCTGGGGCGAGCCGAGGGCCGTAAGAAGGTGGTTGGCTTCCCAGCTTGATTTGGGTACTCCCTGAGCACCACCCAAACGGCTTCGAACCGTTTGGGTACCTATGTGTCCAAAATTAGGGCACCCCCCCCCCCAAACCAAAAAAAGAAGTTGTTTCCTTCTTGGCTCCTCTTTAAACCGACCTGAAAAGGATACCCTCAGAAAACCGAGGTCATGTTAAGTAAAATCCGGTGCAAATTGAGGCACTCAGCAAGAGGGACAAGCCAGTGACGTGGGCCATTCGTGTTGGCCTCCCGCACAAAGGGTCCTAAGGGTCCTAGGCTCAGGGAAAGCCATACAAGCCAAGCATATCCTGGGTACGTAAAGGAAGGCTGTATGCTGAAGGAGCCTATGAATTCATGCAAAAATCACCCACGTAAACGGTTCTTGGACGTGTTCTGCAATTTAGTTCGGGTCTTCGATTTCGATATTTGGTCTCAGCGGGATGACATGTGTGGCTGAATGCTTGTGTGCTTGTGTCTCAACAGAAAGGAGCCTTTTGGCCACTACATTTATCAAGGGTCCAAATGAGCCACAATCAAAACCTGGGTAGATGAGGGTTAGAGGAAATCCCCACCATAAATTGGTGCCTTCGCCGTCGTTTTGATTTACATGATTCTGGGTAAGTAATTTTAATATCGAGCGGTTCTGATTACGATTGCCCGAAAACTGAACACCTTTGCTGCTAATCTTCCCAAAACAAATGGGTGTCTTTTTGTTGGGGAAGCGGACCCCCCGAAAAATGTTTCTTCTCCTTGTGGTTGTCCATTAAAACCAACCAAAACAGGGGTACCCCCCCCAAAAAAAAACGAGCATATCCAAGTTCCAAGTTCCAAGTCAGGAGCAACTGAACACCAGATCCGCCTCCATGCGCTTTGCGAGCTCATGGTGGTCAAACCAAATGTTGAAGGTCAGCAATCGAAGCGCCATAGCGCAGGTTTCGCTTCCCCGCCACCGCTGGGCGGATTTCGAGAGTTGCGAGTCAAGTTCTTTGTTGGTGTCGGCGACATGTCTACGCCTTTGCTGAGACGGCTGGCCTTATAAGAAAAACAACCACATTCCAACTAAGAAAGATCTAGGATGCTTCCAAGCAATCTTTTGGGAGCATAGCCCTAGACCTAAACCCCCCAAAGACTACCCTGCCATTTAAAGAGGGGATTCCCTTGTATCACAGAAGTGGGGATAAACCCCTTGATCCCACAACCCTGCTGACATATGTTTTTGTTCTTGCTTGTTTGGCGTTTGCCACTGTTGCGAAGCTCAAGCCATAGGGGCTCGCAGCGAATGAGGGATGTGCCTCCGTGTCTTCCTTGGGGGCACCCCTTTCCTTTTTTGGTGATTGTTCGGGGAAACCAAACGGACAACCCACCCATTTTGGGGGAACTGCCAAGAATACACACCATGCTTGATTTTTTTGATAGGCCCAAACTGCTGGACATCCACATTCAGGGAATGTGTCCACTTGTCAATGGGTTTGTCTTTGAGAGAACCCTCTGGGTGGTTTCCCTTTAGAGGTAGCCTCTAAACAAACCCAATCTCTGATGTTATGGTTCCGAGCCCTTGGACGCGTGGCGCATCCAACCTCTTTCCTGCACAGGGTGGGCACGGAATGAGATGCGACTCGCAAGCAACAATCAAACTCCTGGTGCAACAGAAGGCCACCGGCCCGCCGGATCAATGAGTATCCACTGATAAATCCCGGCGCGAAGTGAAGTATCTGGGCTTCTAAGTCAGTGCAACTAAGGGAAACTCCTACAGAAGCCAACTTGTGGGGCCCAGAAACTCCGGACCGAGCCCCTTTGCAAGGTCCCCGTTGCTTCAACAATTGCTTCCCAGCCGCTATCACAACACTTCCTGAAGCGAAGCAAACGGAAAGGACACCAACTGACCGCCGACATTGGCCATCCGTGCAGCAGCCTTGACTCAGAATTCGAACCACAACACCCATCACTCTTAAAAAGCCAAGGCATCCGAATTGGACCAAAGGCGAATGCTTGCAGCCAAGGGTTCCCTTTCTGCGAAAAGCCAACCGTTTTGGGCGGTTCGGTTCCTGTGATCCGAAAGCTACGGCATGTGGCCGGTTCCAATTCCAAGTGGCGCGGCTTTGGCTCTGAAAAATCCCCGACCTTTCACTTGGGACAGCCGGCTCTTCCCTCTGCAACTTTGATTCTGGCATGAGCCAAGGGGAATCAACAAGCCCCTGCCATTCGGAGCGAAAACTTATCGCTCCCTCCGGCCTTTCCCTCTGCTTTTCCCTCAGAACATCCTTTGGATGAATGGAAAACTGGAGCTACGGGAACTCCCAGTGAATCTCCCTCCGGTGATTTTTCAATTTTTCGCCCACCTGAAATACTTGCGGTTGGGGGGGATATTCCAACCACATATTCGCCCACCATTTGGTGGGTGAATTCGGTCGTGTGTTCGGTCGCTTTTTTTTCGCCCAGAGGGAATGACTCCAATTCCTTCCCCTGGCGGATCCGATCGATCCGATGGCCCCGGCCCCACATAGAGGCAGGCATCGTCCTTAGCTTACGACGAAGGAAACACGTCGCTCAACAGGCGCAAAAAAACGGCGCCCTTGGGATGGCCCCAGTGTTTACATCCAGCAATCCAACCACTAAAATAGGTTCTCAAATGGGTGGTGCCGAAAACCCCCAAAATCAAAATGGGATCCCATTGGTTTTGACAACCACAGCCATGTCAAATGAAACTGTATGGTTGAATTAGCGCTCCCGTGAGTTTCAAAGGAGACCAAGCTCTGATTGTTCGTTCAAAAATGCTGCCGAATGCTTGAAGTCCTGAGTTCATCTGAGTTCCACTGAAACTTTCCTGGTGGGGAGGTCCAAAATTACCCCGGCACGAGACCCCAAACAGTGATAGGCGGCGGTCACACGCTGCAGAGTATTGTGCGGGCTGCGCCGCAAAACGGCGGTTGTTGTCAGGAAGCTGCAACATCATTTTGCGGTATTTGCGCGCACATTCACAAAGACAAGGACACGGCCTGGAACAGACACGCGCAAGAGAATGCAGCAGACACGTGTCGAAGCCAGCGCCATGGTCGTGTGTGCGTGTGTTTGTGCGTGTGTGTGTGTGTGTGTGTGTGTGTGTGTGTGTGTGTGTGTGTGTGTGTGCGTGTGTGTGTGTGTGTGTGCGTGTGTGTAAGCATCACTACAAAAGGCAAGATCTGTGTGTTTGTTTCACCAGGGTGCCTGAGTTAGTGAGTTAGCTAGCTAGGTAGCTTCTTCCTTTGTTCTCGATTGCTGATTTTGGGTGTTGTTGTTCAGAGTACCATCGAGACGCCGTCGCAGCACAGAAGCACCATCCAAGCATGCCCAAAGAAAGGGAAACAAGCTCGCACGGACAGGGCGGGAATCGAGCCCGGGACCTTTCGCCGGAAACCCGTGCCGCCGGACCACGATACATACCCGCAAAACGCTCGCGCCAGGAAGTCGCCAACTCACTTTGTGCGAGCCTGCGCAGTCGAAACGCACTTCGACATCAAGCAAGAGCACGAATCTGCGGTACATACCACGCAAAACGCTCGCGGACAGAAGTCGCCAACTCACTTTGTGCGAGCCTGCGCAGTCGAAACGCACTTCGACATCAAGCAAGAGCACGACTCTGCGGTACATACCACGCAAAACGCTCGCGGACAGAAGTCGCCAACTCACTTTGTGCGAGCCTGCGCAGTCGAAACGCACTTCGACATCAAGCAAGAGCACGAATCTGCGGCAAATGCCACGCAAAACGCTCGCGGCCAGAGCGGGCACCTCAATCTGGCACCAAGGCCTTTTCTCTTACCGTAAGAACCCCTTAGTGTAGACACACTGTTTGGGGAAAAAACAGGAATTGAGGGATGCCTTGTTGCTGGATGGCAAGTGTGGGGGTCTATCCGACCTGGTGGCTTCAGATAGGGCCATGCAAAATATGTGGCCCTGTTTGTAAATGAGGCGCGGTACCCTTTCTGGGATTGGTTTGAAGGAAGCCAAATGGACACTAGCAATTTTGCGGGTCCATGCCCCTTATGGAGCATCCAGTTTTCAGGTGGTTTGTGTGGGAACCTACACGAAGCTCGCTCGGCCAATGGTCTGACTCCAATCCTGACAGTTCAGACGTGGAAGAAAAGGGGAACCCTTGGATTTGACCAGGCCCACCTGAACAAAAGAGTGTGTCTTTTGTTGAGGATCGGTACCCTTCTTGGGTTGGCTTGGAAACCAACTGAAAACCCCCAATTGAGTGTGGGTCTCCTTAACACACTCACACAAACAGGGGAAAGCATGCCACAAAAATCTATGTCGGATTCCCGGGGCGTGAGTTGTGCTGGAGCCAACTTGAGAATCAAGATCTTTGCCTCGCCCCAATCATTCAATCACGCTAGAAGCGCACGCAAAGGCAAGTGAACCCTGGCCTTCCTTTTGCTCACTCCTTCGTCTCCTTGAAAAAACGCAACGCGCGTAAAAGCTAAGCCAGCAAACCCCGACCAAATGGAGGGCACTATAGTAGGCGCCCACGAGCTAAGAGCCCTTCTGCCTGTTTCATAATGTTATCCCTGGATTAATAAACCCCTGGTTGATTAATAGGGGGTGTCCCCTTCTTGCGTGGCTTCATCACCTTTGGAGGGAACACCCCCCTAATAATGGGACGGGTTTGTTGCTCTGGGCTATCTACTGGTGTGCTCAAAGGATCAGGAAGTAACAGGATGACCTTTTGGCACCAAGACTAGAAGTAGATCAGTGGTCACTTGGCGTCGGTGCGGCTGAGGTTAGACTGTGGGTCAAAATTACACCACCAGGATATGGACCGCAGATTTGAGTCTTTGGTTCCATTTACCAGGCTTCTATTTTGGCTACCCATTTTTGACCCACAGCCAGTTGGATTATAACACGGCCATGGTTCCTTTGCTTTGAAGGCGTTCGACATGCTTTGAACGGACTGTAAGCGTTGTCCAGGGGTGTCACATGTGACGTTGTTTGCCTTTTTGGCCGGGCCTCAGCATGCTTTTTTCCAACCACCTCTTTGTCTTCCGTCTTTTACTCAGATGCCCAATGGGGGGGGCAAAGCAAAACCGGGGCATCTCATGTTTTTGTCTGGCTCACTTCCGCGCAAAAAAACACCTTCCCCTTCCAAAAAGAACAAGGATCAACGAAAAACCACCCGGGTCGCCATACTCATCCTTTTCTGGGCGCCTTTTTAAAAACCGTCGGCACGCCTTTCTGGGGTCAACACAAAAACCCTCCGGCGCTTCCAACCCCCCGCCGCTTCGATTCGCCGCTCGGCTCCGCTCGAACCGCCCGATTCGCCGCTCGGCTCCGCTCGAGGCGCGTCCAGGTCCGGGCCCAGCAGCCGCTCCGCGAAGCGCAGCAGAGGCTCCAGCAGCTGAGCCGCGGGCTCCGGGGCCCTCTGCACCTGGCGGCATTTTGTTGGGTTTCGGCGCGCAAGGCGCCGGGAAAAACCGACCAGAGCAGCGAGAGCCGTTTCTGGTGCTTTATTAGTATTTTGTCTGTGTGTGTTTTGTGGCTTCTTCTTGTTTATCTTGATTTTGAGTATTAGCAAAACATCAGGCGAACAAAAACAGAAGATAGGTTCCCTTTAAATCCAACTGCAGAAAAAACATCTATGGCTGAGTGTGCAGTCCTTGTTTTTTGCTTTTTAAAGGGCCCTTCAAGTAAAGGCCTTTGTCAGGGTAACTATGAAATAGGCAGAACAATTGTCCAGTGATAGGTTCCCAGAAAAACCAGGGAACAATAACAACATATTCCGGAAGTGTTTCCATTTTGCTTGCCCTTGGTATGGTACGCAAAAACAAACCTTTGTTTTGTTGGGCAGCCCCTCACCAAACATGAGGCAGAACCCAAAAAACGAAAACATGCCAATACTTGCCAAAGTCGAAGTGCAGCACCCGGGAAACACACATAAGTCCGCTAGTGATAGGTCATAACAACATATTCTGGAAGATCCGTTTCCTTGTCAGGTGCCATGGCAACTTGGGAGAGAGGGTAGATGTCTGTTAAAGCCGACAGCGAAAAACCACTCAACACAATATTCTGGAAGGCAACTGGAAGTTGCATTGAAAGCATACGGTTTCGCGGGAAAACCGGCGTTGGTGGTTGGTTCGTGGCTTCTCAAAATGCGAATCGGTCCTTCTAGATGCGAATTGGCACCCCAACATGCCACAAGGGCACTTCAGGTGCTTGGAGGGTGCTGGTGTGGCAACGTTCCCAGAGCTGAAACGGTGGAGTCCATTTGGTCCAAAAAGGACTGCAGGAATTTTCGGCCGAAAATCCAGCGCGATCACTTTGGCTGCCGCGCCGAAAACTTTGACGGACACCTTTTTGGGGGCAATCCCGACCCATTTAATCTGGATCCGGAAGAAACCTCAGGGTTGCTCGTCACAAGGCTAGCAACTAGACCCCTAGGGACACTCAAGGAAACCGGCTTCAACCCCAGTTCTTGGGCTCACTTGGTTCCAAAGGTCACATCCAAAGGACCCTCTGGCAACCAAAAATGAATCATAATCAAAACCCGGTATGTAAGTGGTCGTAATCCCAGAACCATGTAAAGTACCAAGGCGGAGATCCGCAGCTATTTATGGTTGGGGGATTGCCCCCTAACCTTCATCCACCCGGGTTTTGATTGTAGCTCAAATGCGGACGCGTTCCTCTTCTGCGGGTTTCCACCTGCAGCCGTGCCAAACCACGCCGGGCTGGCCAGGGACACGAGCCTCAGCTCGTAAGTGGGGCCTTGTCTTTAGGATTTTTGGACCCCCGCCCCCCCAAAAAAAATGGCGCAACGGTGTTCCGTGTGGTTTCTCTTATTAAAAAGGGATACCACCAAGAAACACCCCGAGTCAGCAATTTTCGGTGGCAACCAAAGCTAGCCAAAGGTGTACAGAAACCAAGCAGCTGGGCCTGTCTCCGAGAGGAAAAGCGAAACAGGTGGTTTGCGGGTCCTATTTGAACAGCCCCACAAAGGGTGCCCTCAGAAACGACACTCAGGGGTGCCAAGGCTGACAAAACGAGCAACAAAACAGTCAGGATGCAAACAGCTCACCCTGGGCCGGGGTTTCGCCGTACAGTGACAAGGCAAGTCCAACTGGCCACACATCTAGCCACCAGCTGAACGTGGAACCCAACGACACATTCTTTCGGAGAAATATCCCTTTTGGAAAAAGCCCCCGTTTTGGGTCAGTGTAAATCTGGGGAGTGCATTCGTGACTGCAATTTCACGCCTGCCCCATCTTTCTTCCCCCAAATGTGCCAATGTGCCAGTACCCTTTCCAAGAAACTGTTGCTATTGCTCTTCAATTCAGCTGACACATCTGGGTTACTCTCAACAGTACAGTTTGCCAACTTGGAATTTTAGGGACCCCGAAGAAAGAAGAGCCATCAGCTTCATCCCATGGTTGAGGACACTATGCCCAAATCTGCCTGGAACAGGCGAGCGACTTTCTGCTGGTCGCCGAAATCCTCGAAATCCAATCCAAAAGTGATGCCACCCACTTGTTCTCCCCCTGAGCTGGTGCTGTTCGTGCCGAATTCAGATGATTTCAAGTATTTTTAGGGTCAGTTCCCTCGGATTAGTTGCTTTATACTTGGGGACTACACCACAGCAAGAACCTTCATGACCTTCAAGGCAAGTGTCAGATTTCCTTTCGTTCCCTTCAAACATTACGCCACCACATAGAGCCCTGGCTGACTCAAGCGGAAACCATACGGGTATGGGTCAAAATTACACCCCTGAGGGACCCCCGGGATTTAGTCCCTGGTTCCATTTACCGGGCTCGCATTTTGGGTACCTATTTTCGACCCACAGCCATATCCTCGCAACATGATGTTTCCGCCGTCTCCGGGTTTCCCCAGCGTCTCACAGGCGTTCTGCAGCATCATGCTCTCGTCCGACTGCATGGCCTTGTCGCTTCAAACTCTGAACCGGTCGAAGGGGTCGAAGTTTTGGTTGGGTTGCAACTAGGACGAGCAAGGCATACACGGTTGACTTGATTGGCATGCTTCCTGCTACAGGACAAGTAAGGCAGAACGACTGGAAATTGAAGACCGCCAAAAGGACAATGTCTTTGGAATGAGAGAGCAAAGCGCTCACTCCACTTTGCCACATCCTGACTGAAGCTGCCGAATGCGAACTCCGACTGCCGCTCGCATTCTTTTCCGCTGCTTTGCAACTCAGACAGGAAAAACAACAACGCAGAGGGAAGGCAACTGGCAGGGCTTGCAGCTGCATGGCCAAGGCTTTCTCTGGGTGTCTTCCTTAAACAGAGCTACAAAAGGATGCTTTTCGAACTTGCGCGAACCGCTGCGTGTGCAACCAGGGCAGCAGAAAACAGTACATTGTCAAATTGCACACAACTCCATGAGGACTAACCAGGCACAAAGCCCTAGTCTGACTTGCTCCCGCACTTGGTATCTTTTTGAGGGTATATATACCCTCCCACCACTTTACATGGAACCTGACAGGGGGCCCCTTTAAAAGGAAAATGATCTTCCAGCCCCTACCAGGTTCCATGTTAATTGGTGGAAGGGCACTAACCACCTTGTATCGGTGGGTGGACCCTGTTCGCGCTCAGGCCAGCCCGTTCATCACGCTCAGTGCAGGCCGGCTCTTTGCCAAGGGACACTAACACAAAGATCGGACTCGGTTGGAATACCGGTCCCCCACAACAGAATCCATATGCCAAAATGGCGCATCCCTCTCGGTCTCTTAGTAAGAATCTGTTAACACGTCCAGAAGAGTGATTGTGTGATCCGAGCCTCTGGGTAAGAATTCGCAACACTTGGTGTCTTTCCGTGATACCAACGTGGGATAGGGGCCTTTGCTTTTTTAGGAATTCAGGCCCCCAGCCCTGCCGGAAACCGCTCAAGGTCAGGAGCCGAAGAGCGACAGTGAAACATGGCTCGTCTTTTCATGGCCTTAAAGGGAAACACAAAGGATCCGCAACACCCCACTTTTGGGGGTTCCAAGCTGCAAGAAGAAAGGCGAGCCACCGCAAATCTCTCTTCTAGAGTTCTATCGCTGGAGGGTTCTAGAAGCTCCCGCTGGTGTTTCCATGGGCTGGCGCATTGGACGCTTCAGCGGCCCAGAGAAACGCCGTTCCCGAACGGAAGATTTCTTGCACCATTTGAAGGCACCCTATATAGGGATGCTGAACGTGATCCTCCATGTGACCAGCTTGATAGGCCGTCACGCTATGGTCTGCCTACCAACAACACGCGGATCCTTTCATTTGTGATTCTGTTCTGGGTTCCCTTTCAAATGGAAAGGGGTTCTTAGTGTTGACGCATTCATCAAAGTGAGCCACGGTCAGCATAATCATATTCCCTCACAGGACATGGGACAATGAGGTTGTGTGCACCGGCTTTTGTGCGAAATTTAGCGAGTCCCGCCTTCTCATCCCTCCCAAATGGACCATGGATAATATGTTGATGGAACCTCCTGTGAGTAATGAACCATTCAACAAAGTGACATCCTCAAAATTAGCCTCATGGTGATTTAAAGCGACACCCCCAGAAGTAACTTTGCAGCACTCATAGTAGGGCACGTCCTGCGGATGTTTTAACATTTCTCCTTGGCAGCTTCTGCAACTCTCCGGGCAAAATGTCCACTGCTTAGCAGTGATCGACGACGCACTCATGTACAGCACGGGAAATGCACAACTTCGGACAATGTGCCAGCCAGACTGGTCGGTCGGTAACGGTCCTTAGAATCCCTACCATATCAACCTTCAAGTGGATGAGCCAGTACTCCCAACGTTTCCTTGCCAGCCCCATATCCATATGAGCCACGGTCAAAATGCGCGAGCGCCCTGGGCTTCCCGAATGTCCCTCCCAAATTCACCATGCAGACTCGATCTCTTGACCGAACCTCTAAGTTGGGCAACACAAACCCAACTTCAAAGGTCGATTGTCGTTTCTTCTGTCTAGTGATACTTGCCAGGAATGGGCTCCTTTCCACAAAATCAAACCAGTCTTGAAAAGGGGAAGACACACTTGTGACATATACAATATGTTTTTATGGGTATGTGTCAAAACAAGGGGGCCCCCAAAACGGTTGGTCACTTTCAACCACCCCCCGAAAAGGGTAGCCTCCAAAAAACAAAAACATGACAAGAAGAAAGGGCTGCAACATGATCATTCTTGGATCATTGCTTCCGGGCAGCTTGGGACGAAACACCCTTGAGGATTGCCTCAAAATCGAGCCCCCCCCCCCCAAAAAAAAAAGCAAACAAACTTTCTTTGACGTCCCGTTTTAAACAAAGCCAAAAGGCGCAACAACTACACGAAGGCCACCTTTTGCCTGCGACCGGCCGGGTTGTGTCAAGCCGCGGGCCCCAGCGCTTAAGCCTCAAAAGTCACCGCCAAGTCCATCTGAGTCCTGGACTTGGAATCGATGGAAGGTCACCCCATCGGTTTCTGTGTACTTCGGTGCCTTCAAGTGAGGGGAAATAATTGGAGGAACCCTAACCCTTGTTCTAGTTCTTCTAGTAGGCCTTGATAAAAATCAATAGAGGCTACTAGAAAAACCTGAGCCCCTGAACCCTAACGCTTTGGGGTGGTGGAAAGAGTTTTTACACGAATTCATGATGGGTCTGAGTGAGGAAGGCCCCCAACCACATATTGATCGTTGAAAACTGGCAGTCACGGGGAGCCCCCCGGAAGCAAAGGCCGCTGGGAAATCAACCTGTGCAGTGGCTAGGATTCTGGTCACTCACTCCAAAGGAAACTGGTCTTGTAAAGTTCGGCTCCCTCGCGGTCCGCAAAGGAGACCCCAGTGTGGCAAAAAAACATGGAGAGAGCACCTGATACTCAACACGAGACATCCGCGCACACATATCAACTGCGACTGTCCTGTACTGCCGTGAGGCCAAGTCATGTCGAATTCCAAACCCGGCCGAACCCCTCGAAGGGACCGGGAAATATGTGGAGCGAGATCGCTGACTATCATCCAGTGCGTTTTAGGGAGTTTGGCTTGAGTCCAAGAAGCCATCCAAGTGGACGCTCACGAATTGCCAAGGTGTTCCAAACCAAACGTAAACGATTCTTGCGCCTTTCGGGTTTCCCGGCGCGTCAGGGGGGGGGTTCCGGGCCCGGACAAAATGGGAGAAATCCATCCAGAATCCATCCATCCATCCATCCACCCACCCACCCACCCACACCCACCCACCCACCCATCCCGTTTTGCGGTGGAACAACAGATGCCATCTATCATTAATAAGGTCTCACAGTCTCCATTGGGTTCCTGCTTTGCTTGTGTTTGTGCGTTTGTTTTTTTGTGTGTGTGTGTGTGTTTGTTTGGGTGCGTCTTTGTTCAAGAGTGCCCATGTTTAGGCTTGGGTTTTGTTGGGAATCCAAAGTAGAACCAACATGTCCTACTGGTGCGACCGGCAAAGAATGAGAATTGGAATGACCCTTATACACATCTATGGGTTTCCTTTGAGGGGAGCAAAGGCCTGGGTTTCTTACATGTTTCATTCCCTATCGCACCGATCGCACAATGTTCTTCCGTCCGCTTTCGGCACAGATTTTGCTCGGACAGCTCCTGAGCAGCAGGCCCAGCTGCTGCTTCACTACATCCATCTGGTGCCGCATCTCCTGCGCGTCGCGCTTGCGCCGCGCTTGCGCCGCGAACCGGACGAAGCACCGAATTTTTGTTGGGTCCACAAAAGGATCCCGGGACCGGCACAGCCGGTTTAGGTGATGGTTGGTGGGTTTTGGGCAACGAGTCTTCTATTTCCTTGTGGAAGGACTAAAATGGAGCGTGCAGAAAACCACAGCAGCAGCTTACATCGAGCGGCGCGGCATGAAATTGCTCACACAACGTCATCTTTTCACAAAATGACATGTTTTACTAGTGTTTCGTGGATGCCTGCACCCACCAGTGTTTCTTGTGTTTTTTGTCCGAGTCTGAGCACCCTGGCATGAAGCCCACTAAACAACTGCCTCTCGGCACCTAATATTCCAAATAAACCCCTCTGGGCTGTGTTTAAGGGTGTAGTCTCAATATCCCCAGACCAACAATATCGCAGGGGCCTTCAGCAAAACTGCACCTGAGCGCGACTCGCCGCTGATACGCCGCCAGTGATCCGTGGCTCCACATGCGCGACAAGTTTCATATTGGACAAATCTGTACCTCTAAATGGTGACACATATGGGATGGCGGGCTTCGAAAGTGAATGGATCAGGGCAGACTATAGTTCCCAAAGCGCACAAGCAAATCCCGCAAATGAGCTCGCTATTGTTTGCCCACATTGGCCACAACCAGGGCTCCAAACTATATAGGGACACCCCCCCTCACAAAAAAAAAAAATCGGGGCCTCTCCACCTACTCAAAATTCAGAGACAACCTACTCCCAGACCAGGCCGAACGCAAAGCGATCGGAGGCAATTCACGATCCTTGGACTGGGATAGCAGGTTCTTGTGCTCCAGGTTCAGAATGGCCAAGTCCAAACTCCTCGCTGGGCCTGCGGTGCTGTTGCTCTTCGAGGCTTCGCTTGGACCCGCAAAAACGAGCCGTCTGCGTCGCTTCTTCTTGGCGGCAAAAAACTCGCTTGGTGAGACCTGCCAAAACGAATCCCTTTTGCTGGTTGAACGACAACCGTCCTAAGTATCGGCAAAATGCGAAGAAACCCTAACACTCCAGTCCAGCACATCAGCAGGATACACCAAGATTTGCTGGACTTCCGTCCAAGCCACAAGCCACTGGCTGCGGCAACGACAGGTCGAAGAAGCTTTCGGTGATAAGTGGTCGATCCCCATCCCAATGGCCTTTAATTCGCTTTAGAGGTTACTGTGCAGACAACTGTGTGATAAACTAGGGAACTCCAACCAAACACAGATTTCCGCTCCTGTGATTTCCCTTCTATCTTTCAGGATACCAACTTGACACCGTCCCTTTTCTGGAGAGCCCCACCCAGTTTTGGGGCTTCTTCGAAAGCTTTCCCCTGGTTTCTGGCTGCTTTCTTCCCTGACGCCCTCTTGTTCTTGCTAAAAATACCGAGGTGTTTCACGTGTTTGTTTTTCCGGTTTCTCCATGTTTTTGCCCTGGATCCTTGGGTTTTCCCGACTCATTGGTGTGGGGGGGGGGCCCGGAAACCGGGACACCGGGACACCGGGAAATCGCGGGCCGCCTTGCAGGCGGGCGGTTCCCTGGATCAACTCCTCCAGGTCCAGGACCGAGTCTCCGGAGGTGTCCTCGCCACGGCTCGGGTTGGGTTGGGTTGGGGGGGGGGGGTTTGGGTTTGGGTTTGGTTTGGGTTTGGGGAATCACGTCCGGAGGCAAACACCTCCCTGATTCTGGGGTCACAGTGATATCGCTCATGTTTGAGGCTAAGTTGAGGCTTCAGCTTGCCCTTTCTCCGATTCCTCATGTCTTGGCTAGGTGATGGGTTGTACTTTTTGGTTGAAACAGTTTTGATTCATTGTGAACAGCAACCAAGATGTGTGGGTGGCTCGTCGTTTTTTAGTGTACCCTCCCCCCCAAAAAAAAAGGTGCTGGTTGTCCTTTTAGTTTTCTTTAAAGCAACGAATTAGGAGTACCCTCCAAAAGCATACACCCACGTCCAGTTCCTGAAGTTCGTAATTTGCCCGGGTTATACTTTGTTCGTTCGACATGGGTTGATTCTGGCCCATAGCAGACCTTGCATTTCTTTTCCCCTTACATGAGCTCTACAAAGGGGAACTCTACATGCCAACGAGGTGATCTCAAAAACCAGAAAGAGAAATATAGAGACCCTCGTTAACCTGCCGGACAAGATGGTTCCGTGGTCATTTGAGCGGTTCCAGTCGTTCCAACTCCAGTTAAAAACGCTTGAAGTTTCGAGAGCCATGTTTGGCTGCGAATGAGCGCATGCCAAAGGGCACGCTTTGGTGGTACCTCTTGGTTCTGAAAGGGACACCCTCAAAGGAACAAAACCCCCTGGGCCACAGGTCAGATTTGTCCGGATAAACCACGGCTTCGTTTGTTTGTCCTTTTTAGGACCACCTGCTGCACAACAGCATATCATAATTTCCGCCCCCACTTGCTAGGTCGTTGCTTGTGTTTGACGGTTCAGGGAATTTTCCTACCACAAGCGCCAATATAGCCATGGGTCAAAAGCCCATACCCCCAGTGAACATCCCAATCCCCACTAAAATAGGTTCTAAAATGGGTGGTGCACCTACCCCAAACTGGGATCCCATTGGTTTTGACCCAGCCATAAATATGTTTTGTGGCGGATTCAACACCGGCAAAAACCCATCGGGGTTCGGGCTGCTCGCTTTTGGCCCAGGCACAAGGATCTGCCAGAGGAGGTCAGGGTCCGAGATGCTGAGGCCCTGAGCTGCGAACCAGTGCTTCACCTCGGCTTCATGGGTGGCTCTGGTTCTTCCGCCCTTTTCACCTTGAAGTAACGGGGGATGGCTTTCCGTTCTGCTCATGTGTGGCGTGCTGTTTCTTTCTTCCGCCCTTTTCACCTTGGAATAAACAAGGAAACCGCAAGGAAAACCAAAATCCACTGTGGAGGGGGGTCTCCAGAACAAGGCCATGGGCTTTTGCTTTCCGCCCTTTTCGCCGCTGAAAACCCAAGCAGTTCCCTTCTGGTTTCCCTTTTCAACTCATGGTCACCTCCCCTTGGTACGAAAGGGTAGAAAACAGAAGGGCCACCAGCAGGGACATGTCGGCGTTCTTTTTCAGACAGATCCCGGTTTAAAAGGAGACCAACAAAAACACCCCCCTGCTTGGTCGTTTTGAACTTTCGCAAGGCTGTGCCTGGAATGAACATCAACATGTACCCCTTTTGTTTGGTTGCAAAAGGGAAACGGAAAGGACAACCACCATTTGTTGTTGTTTTTGTGGGGGGGGGGAGGGATCCCCCGCCCAAAAAAAGAAGTACATAGTAGCCTCAAAGAAAACCACCCACATGGAACCCAAGAGGTCACTGGCTTGTCGGTTCGGGCAACAGGGGGCGCCGTGGCAAAGAATACGCATGTCGGTTGAATGTCAACTCAACCCATTGAACAAAACCAAAGGGTGCAACCCGTGGTACCCATTCGAAAGGAAAAGGGGCCCGGAGTTAGTTTCAAGGCCCCCGCTCGAAATGAACATTAGCATCAGGGCATCGAATCAAGCTGAGTTTAGCACAGTCCTTCTCAAGACGTCAAACAATCAAGTGGTATTGACTTGACTCAGGCACAGCAGCAAAATGCGAACCAGCATGGCGCAGCAGCAAACTGGTTAACGCTTCTGGATGTGAAGCGCTGGAAATACGGAATCCCCCCGAAAAAAAAGGATCATACCTGCAATTGCCCGCGCACCCTTTGCCCAGGATAACCCTGCGGAGGGTTTCTTGTGTAGGAACCCACGTGACGTGGAGTCCCATCTGCTAGGTCAGTACAACACGTGGACCCCTGGACCTTGAGTTAGACTAGACCTTGCCCATCTTTTTTCTATAAAAAATCCTAGGGTCCTCCCCACACTTTTAGCAACATTTTAAAACAGCACCTCAAAAAGCACATTTTCAAAAATCAACATTTTAAAGCAGGTAATTTCCTAGTAAGTTCATCCATATTTTAAAAAATAAATTTTACAAAATTTTAAAAAAAATTAAAATATAAATTTAAAAAAAAAATACAAAAAATAAATTTTACAAAAAAAATAAAAAATAAATTTTACAAAAAAAATAAAAAATAAATTTTACAAAAAATATTATTCCAAAAATTATGATAAATTATTTTACAATAAATTTTATCACAAATTTTGTAGACATATTATGGGCAAGGTCTGGTTCATTCGTTTTTTAACGGGCACCATTCTTCTTTAATTCTTTCTATTATTTTATCACACGTTGTTTCATTATAAATATTACTTCCTATTTGTTTTCTAAACATTCCCATTATTCCAATTGCACGTGTTATTGTATATCTAAGTTCGTGAGTTTTATACTCATCATTTAAAACCTCATTTAAAAAATCAAACAATATAACATATTTTAAACGTTTAATATTAAAAGAAACGTTATATAATTTTTTTACCATACTATAATACTTAAAAATAAAATCATTATTATATCCTTCGTCATCACACTCAGTTAGTAAATTATCAAACCCTTCTATAGTTAAGAAATTATTCATTACAATAAACAAATATTTCTAAATCATCATCAAGAGTTTCATTATTTATAATATCAATATCTTTGTTATTCATATCATCAATTTTGTTTATAATTCTATTGCAATTATTGCATATCATGTAATGACAAATATTATTACAAACGCCATTTGTAAAACCCTGTTCAATTGGTAATTTTAGCATTTCACAGTCTCCACATGTATAACTCATAAACTTTTTTTCAATATATTTTTAGCATCATGGACTGTATCACTCATCAAACTATATAATAGTATTATAAAATATTTCTTTAAATACTTTTTACAAGAAATAAAATTAAATATTGGAATATACTTATAACATATAATATTTTACATGTTATAATCATAGCATGGTTATAATCAAAATCATTCCCCGATTCTATCAAAATCATTCCCCGATTCTATCAAAATCATTTCCCGATTCTATCAAAATCATTCCCCGATTCTATCAAAATCATTTCCCGATTCTATCAAAATCATTCCCCGATTCTATCAAAATCATTCCCCGATTCTATCAAAATCATTTCCCGATTCTATCAAACTCATCACAGTTTCCAATATCAAACTACTAGGTATTTTATATAGGTCTTGTTGCTAAATAATTCTAATAAATTCATATTAATAGAACTATTTGTATTTTAATTTTCAACAATTACATATTTACCATCATCGCCCTTAATTAGTTTATAATATTCTAATGTTTGTTCTTTTGGACTTTTGATTTGTCCCTTATTTAACATATCACAATATTTTTTACGCTTCGTGTCATAATCACCGCTGGGTCTGCCTATCCCTTTCTTTTCAAAGATCTTATCAATCTTTTCCTTCTCTTCATTGTTATTTTTTGGTTCGTTTGCCTTTGCATCAAGTTTCTGGTCAATAGTTTTTATCATCTCGTACAACAGTTTAACATTTTTACTAACTGTCATTATCTTCTTTGATAGTTCAACAATAACATCATTTTCAACTTCAGACATTTCTATATATATTTATTTATATAATTATTTATTTAAATATTTATTTATTTATAAAATTGATTTAATGTAAAATCTACTCTTTAAGTACTAAATTTTCATCATTTGTTTAATAGTTTCCTGTGCTTCGTTATCACCATTATCGGATGGCGACGCATGCCTCCCCCATTTAAAAGTTATATTATGAACATCCGTTTCCAGATTTATACTGTCTTTGGTTTTATCAATATTCATTTTCTTATCGTTTTTACTCAATTTGAAATTTGTCGGAATACACGAACATTTACAATTTCCTTTCTTTTGTATTTCTATTTCATTTTTCATTTCTAACATCTTTTTACACATAGGACACTCAAACTCGGTTAGTGCTGTTTCCTTAACAATTTCTTCTTCTTTGTCTTCATCTGTTGAAGAAACTGTAGTATCCGTTTTATTCTTTTTGTTTTTCTTTTTTCCCATTTATATTAATATTTACATTTTTATTTTTGATATATTGTATTCCTAATTTTATTAATTCTAATGAATAATAACAGCATTTTTTAATTTTATTGTCAGTTATTATTACTTGTTCTATATTCTCTACTTCATCTATTATATCAATATAATCTGAATAACTTCTATCCATATTAAATAATAAGATAAATTATTCTAATTAATCTTATTATTTTCATGCATAATAGAATATTGGTGGGGCACAGCACTTGGGTTTTCATTGCACACGCGAGCAAGACACAAAACTAATTATCTTCAATGCTTATTGATTGAAGCAATGGAAAACCTGTTCCATTATGTTATTCACCGCCACTCATAACATAATGATGTTCCATTTAATATTAATTACAAGTTAATTTTTAAATATAATTTTCTATATTTCTTTAATATCAACTATGACAGATGTCCCAATAATAAAACCAATAAACATAACTGAATATGAATTCAAACAATCCAAATATGAGCACGTGCCAAAATTACCATTTAGAAGTATTATAGTTGCGAGTTCGACGGGAGGCAAAACAGTTTTAGTTCAGAATCTTATTTTAAATGTTTATAGAAATTCATTTGCAAGAATATTTATATTTTCCCCCAGCGTTCATAATGACCCAACTTTTACAGAAGTTAAAAAATACATCAGGGATGAATTGCACGTAGATGATGAAAAAGAACAAATATATTTTGATAATTATAACCCAAGTGATTTAGAAAATGTAATTGAAAGACAGAAGAAAATAATTAATTATATGAAATCTAAAAAGATAAAGAAACTGCATTCAATATTAATCGTTATAGATCACCACGCAGACGATCCTAAATTTGTTAGATATAGTAAATTATTACACGGGCTTTTTACAAGAGGCAGGCACGATGCAGTAAGCGTAATTTGTTCAACACAGAAATATAATGTGTTGGCGCCTATCATTCGTTTAAATGCCAGTTCATTATATATTTTTAGGTTGAAAAATGCCAGTGAATTAATGAGTTTTATTGAAGAAAATAGCGCCATTGTTGATAAACAGCAATTATTAGATATGTATCATCAAGCCGTTAATGACGCACCTTATAGTTTCTTCTACGTGAATATGAATGCTAAAGACATTAACAAAATGTTTCATATCAGATTTGAACAGGCATTTCAAATTACAAATGATGAATAAAGATATTCTAATTTAATATAATATAATAATATGGTTATAAAACAATGTAGATGTGGTGGATTTTATCGTAGAGGTAATTATAATTTTCATACTAATTCTTGGATACATAAACTTTATAAGGTATTGAAAAGAAGGGCAACAGACGAGGAATTATTACGATTTCAAAATATTTTTGTTGATGAAGAAGATTTAATAGATGATAGATGTAGCAATGCCTCAACGAAATTACCCGATAGTGAAATGACAGATTATGATAGTAATCAATAATATTAATTTGTTTTAATATTATTAATTTAAAATAATGAATAATTACATAATTGAACAGGTAATTTATATATTAATTTGTCAGATTTTTCTTTCTCTAGTTTTTCAATTCGTGTCACACATTCTTGAATAGATTTAATGATTCAAGTATCTGCTCTTGTTTTTTCATCTACTCTTAAATTCTTAATGTCTTCCATACTGTTATTTTCATCGTCTTTACTTTGACCAATACCCATTATATATAATATTATTTAGATTTAAATTTTTCAAAATAATCTTTTTGTTTTTCTTCTCCGTCTTCTTCTTCTTCGTCTTCAGTTGGTGCTGGTATTTCTGTTGGACTTTCAGATGAAGAACTATGAACAGTAATAGGTGGCGAACTATGAACACTAATAGCTTCATTTGATGAATTGCTACTGCTACCTTGTGCATTTCCTGCTGATATTTGATTAACTAAATCTGCGATATTTATTGTTGTTGCAATTGCGCTGTGCGATAAGTTTAATATGATATCTGCTACTGTAGCGCCGTTGTGTAGCATTATTTCTATCATGTTTGTCAGTTTGAACTTCTTTTCTTCTTCATCGCTGTCATCCTCATCTGGTGGTTTCTTTGGCGGTGGTTCTGGCGGTTTGTTGTTGTCGAGCATTTTAGTAAAGGCTGACACCATCGCGTCGCGTTGGTTTTTCAGTGTTTGTGTTGCGTGTGTTCTTGTTGGTTCATTTCTCTTGTGTGTGTTGTGCCAAAAGTTTTTAAGCATTATTTTAAACATAGTGTCTTGGTTTTCCTTTACCTTAAACGCTTCAAATGTCATATTTAATTGCTGATTTGCATCATGGTATAACTTTTCGTCAGTCTGTCTGGTTTCTGTGGCGATTGTATCTGTGTTGGTTGCAATGTCAATAAATTCTCTCGGTATGCCCTTTTTCATCAATTTCGGTGGTTGTGTTGTTGTTGGTGTGTTTGGTTTCGTTAGGTTATGTATTGAAAAACTGTCGTCATCATATTTATCATTGAATTTCTGCTTCTTTCTTTTCAGTATATTTTTAGTTAATATTATCATTATTATTATTATTTATATATTATTTCTTACCTTTGCCCTTAAAACTTGCCTTGAGTTCTTCTATTCTACCTTTGCCTAAATTTACTATCCACCCGCCATTATCAATAGTGTCTAAAATCATATCTGTTAAATATTCTTTGTATGTTCTCGCCTTGCCTCTGCCTTTGTGTTTCAATTCTTCTTGTATTTCGCTTTCTTCTGGCACTTGAATTCCTCTTAAATAAAATTGAAATTTAATATCATTTACTGTTAAATTAGGGTTGTCTTTCCAGTAAGCGGGACTAATAGTATTATCTATTGTTGTTTTAAATAATGGCGTCATTGGCAATGGTGGTGGTTGGGCTGTTGGGCTTGATGCTCCTGTTGCTTGTTGAACTGGTGTCGCGTCAAAATTGTCATCTACTGCTTGAGATGATTGTTCAACATCTTCTACGCGCATTGTTTGCTGGTCGTCTGCTACTGCTCTACCTGCTGGCGCTTGTCGTGGTTCTGTTGGTGCTGATTGTCTGTTTGCCACCATTCTATGAAATAATGTTCCGCCCATCTCTCTTAAATTTGATGCCATCGCTCTGCCTACTTCTTCCGCTTTCCGCTTTGTTGCAGTTGCTATATCTTGTAATTGTGTATCTACCATTGCCTCGTGTTGTCCTGCCGTTTGTTGTGGTGTGGAAAAATCATATTCATCATTTATCGCATCAGCGTTTGCTTGGACAGGTGTTTCTGCATTCATTTTGTGAACTGCATAAGTATGCCCGTTTCTGCGTGCTTCTTGTTTCATCATTGCCTCTCTCATTTGTCTGTCTAATATTCTCATCTCTTGGTCTTTCAATAATTCTAAATGGTCGCTTCCATCAAAAAAACTACCCTGAGGACTTGCTTTGAAAAATGTAGCGTCTCTATTAGGTAGTTTTCCCGTTATTAAATCATTTTCGCCTATTAAATTAGCGATTTCTTCATAAGTAGGTCGTCGTTTCAATCCAAATTTTGCATATGGATTTATTAATTCTAAACCTTGTGTAGTTGCCATATTTATTATAATAATAGTTAGATTATTATTATAATAAATTTTAAGTAAATATTAACTTTTTTGTATCTTCATACCATTTATTTAAATGTTCTTTTGTTGTATGTGGTAAGTTAGGACGATATAATTCGCCCATCATTCTATCCAGCTCATTTACATAGTTTGCTCTCTTGTTTCCTTCGTCAATCTTTTTCCTTAATGCTACTGATGCTTCTTGTGAGTTTCTTAATTTCATTTGTTCATGTAGGTGTTTTAGATATTCTGTATCTTTTAGATCAAATGGACTATATTTAATTTGTGAGGATTGTAAAAATACTTTACCTTTATTTTTCTTATTATTTCTTTTGTGGAATTTATACATTATATATTTATCATAGATTTTAATTTTAATCATAGAGCACAGATCCGCTTTCCCTTAATTCCAGAACAGACTCCGAAATCATATGCACAAATAATTCTCGCACATCTTCATTATCTGTCAGTGCTCTGTTACTTCCTTTTAGTTTAAAAACGAGTAAGCCTCCTTGTTTCGTATTCTGGCCTGTAAAATTAGTGTCCGCCATCTTTTCAAATGAAATCCCAATAACGAACTTGTCTTCTCTGTAGCGTTTATATGAAATGCTAAAGGCGTCTTGGTCAGGGTTCAAATAGTGTAATGTTCTTCGGAGGTAGTAGGCACTCTCGGCGAGGCTCTGGCATTCAAACTCTGGATATTTCTTATTATTAATTTGTAATTGCCACGTTAAATTTAAATCTTTATCTTGAAAACCTTTACCTTGGAAACGCTCACGATCAGCACCATCTGGATTAGGACCGTCAAAGATACGGGAGTTAATCATAGGATTGTAAAAATAGTTCCATCGCTTGTAAATATAATTATCGTGTCTGTAGTAATTATTATTATCAGCATCTACACCTGCTCTTGGTGCACGATACAATGTAATGAAACAACCATTTAATTTAGAAGCGGATTTAACAGTGTTCATATTAATTTCATTTCCTCCTGCGTTGAATGATTGTGTCATAGTGTGATACATTGGAAATACCAATTTCAAACTTTGACCTTCTAACAAATGTTTCACTATATTATTGTTGACCGTGTTGTCCAATTGTATTACCTCAGCTCTTATAATTACGTTATTCAATTCCCACTGCGTTGAGGTGTCTCCAGTTGTGAAATAATAACCATTTGCATCAATATGAACATTGTCATCGGTTTTAGCAAATGGTGTAATGACTGGTATATGTTCATCTGATACAATTGTAAATTCCAGTTCAAGCGGAGCATATCGTAAAGGTAAATAATAATTGCTTTCTAACAGTCCGCATACTGGTTTATGTCCTAATCTCATATAACCATTAGTGCCGGGAATTCCTGCTACTGAATGGCGAGTATATCGTGCTGTTAAATCTCCCCAGTTGTTGTGGTCTTTTGTAGTTGGAAATGTAACTCCCTCGGGGTCGGCAATACCGGGATTTTTTCGTTTATTATTATCTAACATTTCTGCCAATCCAGTAGCATAAGTATGTCGCCAGTCATCATCCCAACGAGGATTAGCGCTACCTTCTAAATCGTCCATATCTCTAGCATCTTGACTTTTAAAGGAATTATACAATTCACAGTGCCTATTGTATTCAATAATATCCTGAACCTGTTGTCCGCCTACTGTGCATCTATAACGACTGAAGAAGGATGACAAATTACCTAACGGCGTAAAAAATGACTTCGTGTTCCGTCAGTGTTTTGAAGATTTGCAAATAAACGAATACTTGATAAATCAATATATGTGTTGTCTTCTCCTGATATATGAAATCTAATATTTTTGTTTCCTGCATTTGGATTATAAACATTACTACCCGATGGAAAATAATTAACGTGTCTTCTGTCTGTGATGTATTGTGCTGTTTCTGGAAGTCCAAAATTTAACGAGTTAATCATTGTAGTTTCACTTTCTGCAATTATATTATCCATTACTTATATATGATAAACTTAGATTTTATTTTTTTTTATTTTTATATTTTTCTTATGTGGAAGCATTGTAGTAGAATTATTTGAAGTTGTATTTTTTATAGTATTTATTAAATAATTGTTTTTTGTATCAACTATATCTTTTATAGTATCATAATCTAAATTCTTATATTGTTTATCGTATTTTGACGGTTCTTTTGTCAGTTTCTTCTCTAATGGAATTTTGTTTTGTTTATCTTTGTTTCTATACATTATTAATATTATTGAGATAATGTTAGTTCATGTATACGCTTTATACAATCTTCTAATTCGTCTCTATACTTATACAAATAACTTAAATCATCTTCATCTAATGGAATTTTATTTTCTTCTTGTTCTTTTAAAAAGTCGGTATAATCAACTCTACTATGATCTGTATAATGCATTTTGTTATTTTCTGGATGTAATTCTAAATAATCATTTTCATAATTAATAATTTCATTATACATACCTATCATAAGTCCTTCAATATTACCTTTTCTGTAGTATAAATGATTTAAATCATTGCTTTCGTGCTCTTCTTTATCCTTATTCAATACTTCTTTGCCACAATTACATTCATATTTACTATTTGATATGTTGTATTCTTTCTTTTTCTCTCGCTCTATCATTTTCTTATAAGCATATTCAATATCGTTGTCCCATTTCTCAGCATCAATACTCATATATAACTTATATATATATATTATTTATTTATTGTTCTGGTGTTGAATTAGGATTAAACCCGTTTGAAACTGCCGTAGTAGGATTAATTTCAGTCATACCTTGTCCTGTCCAATTATTGAAACTGTGTTTATCTAATAAATTATTGCTTTCTATTTCTCCAGTTATTGCCGCGTCATCAAACATTGCTATAGGATCTCCACGATTTCTAAATCGTAAGTATCGCGGGTTTTTCTGTTGATTACTTCCTGATACAAAAGGTGATGAATAAACAGTAGTAGCATATTTGTTCCCGTGTCTGTTGTTGATTTCTTGAACAACGGATGAACCGAGGGAATGGCCGACCAGTCTATCAACATCTGGATTTTTACTTAATTCTTCCATTGCGTCCTTATATCTTTCGCTTAATTGAACATTATGAGTAGGAATAAAAAACAGATCTGCGATTACATCATTGACTTTGTGATTTAGTCCCGTTTTAGCGCCAGTGCCGCCAATATATAAAGTGTTGCCTATTCTTGTTATTCCATTTACATTTGAATACGCGGCGTCCAAACCTTTAACATCATCAATCTTATTTTTATTTTGAACATTGATTTCTTCGGCATAACGTGTTTTATGTTTCATTATTTGCTTATCAAAATGTTTATTGAAACCTCCTATTTTGTCTTCCAATGTCTTTTTATGATTAAAAAATACATCTTCTATTAAATCCTTACCTGCTGTGTATGCTTTATCACTTGCCACACCTGCCATCATTTGCGTCGGCGTCCTGCCTTCTATAGCACCTAATAATAATTGTCGTCCAATCATATATTATTAATAGATATTTTTTAAATTATCTATTAATAACAATAATTTCAAAGTAATTATCAATAATAATTATATTATAATTTCTATTGTATATTATATTATGAGTGACAGATTAACATATAAAAAAATATATGTCGATAGTGCCTACAGATTGCAAGAAAGTAATTCTACCAGCGATTTTATTATAGAACTTGACCAAATCTTTGAAATTCCACCAAGAACAAAAATGTTCGTGACAGAGTGTTCATTCAGCACTCCGTTTTATACAACAGAGAAAGGGTTTTACGAACGCTTCTATATTATGTTATATAATAGTTCCAATGTCTTATTAAGAAGCACTGCCGTTGATGTATCCGGTGAAATTTATTATGCCAATCAATTATCATACAAAATACAAACGGAATTAAACACGGCATTTAATGATATTGTGCCGGATTTATTCTTAACAGTATACGGACAGAGCGAGAGACGCATGGAGTTGAAACTCAACGACCCTCTAAATTACAAAATCAAAATACCTACAGATGAAGAATTAGAAACTTATGTAAATGGCGAATGGAACAGAGGACAGTTTGAATATGACAACTTGAGACCAAAAGCTATTAATTATTTACTAAGTAATTATATTGCCTACGAACCTGCGTCATCTTGGCTAAGTGGATATTTTAATTTAGTTCCTTTTCAGAATATATACATAAATTGTCCTCAATTAAGCGATTATAAATATTCAGCGCCTAACAATTTCAGCAGTTCAGTAATTAAAAAAGTTCAAATCAATCAACAACTTGGCGGAGTTATAACAGATTTTACAGCGCCAATATATGCAGATTTTATTGATGTAGGCGGTAAAAATATTAAGAGACTACACTTTAGAATAACAACTTCAAGAAACGAATTAATTGATTTTCACGGCGTACCCATTTCTTTTAGCATTCTCTTTCAACTAGATAATTGAATAAACAACCTAATTATTAATATTAATATTAAATTATTAATATTAATATTTCTCAATTTGTCCATATAGACAAAATATATAAATAATATAGACAAAATATATAATATATTATATATGTCAGAAGTCGAACCTGGAATTACTAATACAATTGAAGCAGACGTACCAGTAAGTGAATTACCACCAATTGAAGAAGAAGGAGAAGCACCACAGGCAGAACCAACAGAACCAACACAAGAAATAAAACATGTAGAACCTCTTACAAACAACTCAAAAACTCAAGCGCGTAATGAAAAGAAAATAACCTGCCCAAAATGTGCCAAAACTTTACCATTAAAATCATACAGATACAGTCACGAACGCAATTGCCAAGGACCATTAGAAACTAAACCTATAAAACCTAAACCAAAAGCAGTTCCAATAGCAAAACCTCAAAGGATAGATCATGAAGTAGCGTACAACGAAGAAAATCAACAACCACAACCGCAACAAAATAATATAATAGCGAACACACCACCCCCAAGAAGAATGCAACCACAACCGCCTCCAAACCCGCTACAAAATATAGCACAGCATTACCAATTATTGCAAAATGAATATTTGAGACAGAAGCAAGAAAAATATAATGCATTAAATAAAAATATATTTGGTTCAAGAGGAAAGAAAAGATAAAATATAATTATTATATAACCTACTATATAATAATTATGTTTTCAACATTATCACTGGACGGCTCAAGTAGAATTGTAGCAAGTGAATTAGTATTAATAAATTCAACAGAACCATCAACATTAAGCAGTGTTTATGCTACAAAACAAGAATTAGCAGACACAGCAGGATCATTAGGTGGAGGTTATACAATTGAAGAAGTTGATGTTCTTATTTTAGCACAGAAAAATAAGATAGATGCCAATATTTTAGATATTACTGAGTTAAACGCAACATCAACAACTATGTTTAATGAACAAGTAAATCAAAACGCAACAATTACAAGCAACTTTAATAATATAACAGCACACGGATTAACCATAACTTCAATACTACCGACTATATCAGCAAATACAATTAAACTTGATTCTAATTTTAATAACATTAGTTCAAATACACATTTAATCAGTAATTTAAATGCTACAATAACATCGCATATATCATTAATTGACACAAACATTAATAACATAACAGGACACGGAAACACAATAACAACCATTCTTACAGATATAGCAGATTTACAAGCAGGAGCGGGTGCTTCTTGGACTACAACTGAAAAAACAACTATTCAAGCAGATGTATTAACATTATATACAAATGATACTAATTTATTCAATACTAACACAGCCTACAGTAATACATTTGCTTCAATTATATCGGATAATAATATACAAGATTTATTAATAACTCAAAATTCAAATACGATTAATAGTTTAATATCAGCAGATTTACAAAAGTTAGATAAAACAATCACAACTGCCCAAACAATGAACTCGCCATTAATTATTAGTTTAACAGATAATACTAATCCAATATTTAGAATCCAGGACGCAGTTAGTAACCAAAGACTCGAGTTTAAACGAGGATGTCAGTTAGACTCTTATCAAGGACTAACAGGTGCTACGCCTTATAGATTATGGTTAGGATGGAATACAGGAGATGTTATTATTGGAAGACCTAATAATGCTTCAAGAATTACAATTAATGGTAATGTTCATACTTCATACAATTTTGCTCAAGCACATGGAACATCATATTTTGAAGGTGCTGTATATATGAAAGGAAATTTATTTACAAATAATGATTTTTCAACAGATATTAAAACTAAAATTGATAATTTAGACAATGCATTAACTCCATATTTAGAAACACACACACCCGCGGCAACAGAAGGTTTTTATATTCATCATCCTAATTTTGTTGCTTGTAGTATTGGCGATATTACAAATTCTTCTAACCAATATTTTATGTGCGACGGTGCTGTATCAAAAACCATATTCAATAAACCAGTTGACGTATTAGGTGATGTATATACAAATGGCGATTTAACAATGGTTTCTGGTAAGAAAGTTGAAGTCAATCAGGTTCAGTCAGTATCAGGAAATACTTTATTATTACAAAATTCACCGAGTGGCAATGTTCAATTTGGCAACACATCAAAACTAATAATTGATAATGCTGAAATGTATGTCGATACAAATGATTTAATAATTAGGAATAGCAACACTTCAAACTCTATTAATTTGGTTGTTGGATTATCTTCAACATATGCTGATAATAAAATTATTTTGAATAGTGGAAGTAATAGCGAATTACGAGGCGACTGGACTATTGACGGTGACATGACTTTTGGAATTGCTCATAAAATCAATTTGAGACATTTGAATAGTGATGCCGTATTAAGACTGGAAGCATCAACAACTATTGATAGTTATATTGATGGCACTAAATATTTACAATTGGATGATACTCAATTTTCATCATATAACGGATTTAATTTAAGTAGCGATAAGAGACTGAAAGATAATATAGAAGATGTAGACGACGATACTATAAATATGGTAAAAAACATTAAGATTAAAACATTTGTTAAAAATCAAAAAACTAAAAAAACTGAATTAGGATGGATTGCTCAAGATGTTCAACAATACACAAATCCTAAATATAATATTGTAAATGATACAGGAGAATACTTAAAAATGTGTTATGACAGAATGGCCTGTATTAGTTGGGATGCTTTAACAAAACTTATTGCTCGTGTAGAATATTTGGAAAACGAAGTCTTTAAAAAGAAAAATAAAAATAAAAATATTTAGTTTAAAAATATTGTAAAATGTATTTAAAGAAATATATAATATAATATAATATATATTATAATGAGTATTAAACCTGAAGATATGACACTGGAACAAATAAAGGAACAACTGGCACTATATAACAGATTATATTATCAAAGAAGGAGACACGAAAAGGACTTTATGGACACCAAAAGGGCAAGTGCTATAAGATTTCACAGAAGAAAGAAATTAGACAAGATGGCAGAAAATGGAGAAATTAATTTAAAAGATATTGATTATGAAAATAAACCAGAAGATTTACAGAATACAAAACCCAGAAAATATAAGGCGCAAACATATAAAATTATAACAGTTGAATAAATAATATTCAGTAAAATTTAAATATTTTAAACAATATTTATTAAAATTTAAATATTTTAAGTAATATTTATTAAAATTTATATATTTTAATAAATATTTGGTGCATTTTTTGGGTTTTAGGTTTTGAAACCCACAGAGCGGGGGATTTGAAACCATAAATTTAGGAAAAATATAAAAATATATAGAAATTTTACTATAAAAAATATTTCTTGTAAAAAAGTATTTAAAGAAATATTATGTATTATAATTATATGGTGAAAATGTTCAGTGAGATTGAGCAGGAGGAAATCATTAGTGAATTCTTAAATAAAATCAACATGAATGACACTATAAGAATGATAAATAAAAAAATTGGAATGTGTAAAGAATGTAAATTTAATTATAATAATATTCAATTATATAAAACTAAATTATCAGAAAATATTATTAAACACATATGCAAATATAATTATAAAGAATGTTATAAATGCAAAAGATTAAAACAGTTGAACACATTTGTAAATATTGACACTTGTAATAAGTCAAAAGAATTCATCAAACTAACTGAAATAATTGAAAATGAAAAGGAAGAAGACACAACTGTTACAACAAACAACATCAGAGATTATTATTTTACAAAATTATATAAATTTCCGACATTCAAATTTATCAAATCCAATTTATTAAAGGATGTTAAAGGAAGGCACAACTACACAAGGGACATACACGACAGAATAAAGGACTGTTATGAATTATACTACAAAGGAAATATTAAAACTGTAAGTGCTGGAGTAGATTTAGGCGATACACCAATTTATAAAACAGTTGAAATAAAATACATAGAAACATATAAAAATGGTCTAGTAGATAGATTTTTTGATGAGTATAAGAATGATGATGACATACCAAAAAACCAAAAGAATAGACGGGATTGTTTTAGATATATTGAAAATAATATTTCGAACACGTTAACCATATTCAAAATAATATTATCACACATTTTCAATAAGCAAGATAATGCATTTTCTAATATCCTTTTTAATGATGTAGGACAAAATATTTATAAGCACTATACAAGAGAAATACAAATAAGCGAGAGAATACAAAATATGATATTTAGTTCATACCCAAGTATCAAAGATATCAAACCGCAGACTAATAGGAGTAACCAAAAACAACAACAGTACGAAGCATATTTAAATAGTGCTGAAGATTTTGAATAAAATGTTAAAAAATATCACCTTTATTAATATGGCAAATATTAATAAAATGATATAACTAGTAAAATCTATTATGATAAATCAGGATACGGAAGTATCACAACAACCTATAACGATGCTAAACAAAAGGAACAAAGCATAACCTTAAATGATGTTAAAGAATGGTTTCAAAAGAACATAGAACAGAAGAAGCAATTAAGAGGCAAAAATTCATTTATTTCTCCACATCCATACTTTGAATTTCAATTAGATCTATTTTTTATTAATGACATACCCAATCAAAAGTTTAAAGTAGGGATGGTTTTAATTGATATATTTACCAGATATTCTACAGTAATACCTATTAAATCAAAACAACCGCCTGACATATTAGCGGGAGTAATGGAAGGGATGCAGAAAATGAAAGGCAAACCAGAAATTATTTATAGCGACGAGGAAGGCAGTTTATATAATAAAACAGTTGAAGATTATTTCAAAGAAGAAGGAATAGAATTATACCGCACAAGAGGACACCCTAATTTTGCAGAGCGTTTTATACGCACCTACAAAGATATGTTATATAAAAGGGTTGAAAAAGATGAAAAAGAAGCAAAGGAAAATATACAATGGATAGATTATAATTTTGAAATATTAATAACTTATAATAATAAAATGGAACATTCAAGCATAGGAATGACACCAGCGGAAGCATTGAAGGAGAAAAACAATTATAAAGTAAAAATGAAAATGGCAACCGAAGCAACTAGAACCCGTAAATATCCTGAAATTAACATAGGTAACGAAGTGAAGATTTACAGAAAGAAAGGAATAACTGAAAAGGAAAGGAGTAGTAATTGGTTGCCTAGAAAATATAAAGTTGAAAGGATTGAAAAAAAATTAGGACAATCTTATTTTTATTTGGAACATAACACACGACCATTCTTAAGATTTGAAATTTTGAAAGTTTAAAAAATATATAGATTTTTTATTATAAAAAATTTATTGTAAAAAAGTTATTTAAAGAAATATTTTATAATATAAATATATAGATTATATTATGAGTAAGTTTTTACAGCGTAATATAAACGAGTTAAACAAACTCAAAAGAAATTCAACACAGAGCGCCAATAATGCAACTAAAAAAAGGGTTGATGAGATTATTAAACTTTACACTGAAAGAAAGTTATCAAATGTAGCAACTGCAGAAAATTATATCAAGGGTTTAACATCTACAGACAAAAAGGTTTATGACAAAGCATTTCAAAAATACAAAGATAATATCAAAAAGATCAAGGATACAAAACCATTAAATGAAAGAATGGCAGAAGCAAGAGCAAAAAACGAAGAAGAAGATGAAGCAGGGATTAAACAATATAGGAAAACAAAAGGTATAGAGTATAGGAAAACAAAAGGTAATGAGTTGAGCGCGAGATATAAAACAAAAACTTATTTTACTCAATTTATGTTGTATACAGCAAGAGAGGAAAACAAAAATACAAAGATAAAATCTAAACCTGCTTTTAAACACAGACTAATGAATTTTTACACAAAAACTTTTGATAATCTTAATGTTACAATTCAAGCACGAACAATTTCAACGGATATTACAAAAAAAATGATATTTAAATACTTAGGCAACTCGGATATACGATATGGAAGCAATAATGATACACCAAATGACGAATTTACTGACACAATAAATCTATTAACAACAGATGAAGATTTTAATGAAATATATAGAGAAATGACAGAATTTTATAATGATATTGAATGTGTCAAAATATTATCAGTGGAAGTGATGAATAAAAACGGCGAAAAGTTTAATATATTAACCGAAAACTTAAGGGATGCTACAAACGTATCAATTTATCATAAATATATACACACACCTATTAAAATGAGTGAGGGCACTATACAAAAGGCAATCAAGAAAGGTAATTATATAGAGAATGAATGTTGGATAAATTCATTAACTGATTTTTACAGTGATACAATCATGAATGAAAGAACCCGCAACAGACTAACCAGAGACAAAATTATTGAAATCATAGGTAGGGATGATTTTAAGGAGGTAGGAGCAACCATTCAAGAAATGGAAGCAGTATTCAAAAAGTTTAATATTCAAGTTAGAATTTTCAATTTTGTAAATGAAGTTATTTATAAATATGAACCAGAAAAAAGAAACCACCATATAAAAACCTTTTACGCAATGGTGAAGAATAACCATATTTACACATTAAACCATGATTTAAGTAAGATACAACAGAAGCAATTAATAACAAAACTACCCACTATAAAGGCACACACTGATTATTATATAAATGAAAGAGAAGAACCGCCACAATACAAAATGATTAAATGTATAGATGATATACTTAAAATTAAAACTGATGATAAAACAAAGGAAATATATTTAGTGCCTGAAAATAATAATTTGGCAGAATTATTATTCCAGTTGTTGAATATTGGATATGAACCCAGAATTAAATACACAGGTATTATTGATGAAATAAGATTAAGATTGAACAAGATAACATATATCATAAAAACTCAAAATTTAATTAAATCTTCCGGTGATGGATGGATTGCAGTTAGCAATGAAACTACATACAACAATATGAACAAAGCAATGTTTAATTTCAATAAATCCTTATTCATGTCATCGCATAAATCCTTTTATAACGACATTGATATTAAAATATTAAATGAAACAAGAAGTATAGCACCTTCGGGTTTATTATCGAGTAATATTAATTTAGTTTATAAAACAGAAATAGATGTAAATAAAGCATTTACCAAAGGTTTTTTAAATATTAGGGAAATACCAGTATTTAACCAGTTTGACCATTGGAAAAAATACAACGATGAAATTAAAATAGATGAGCTCCATGAATTAACTTTATATTATGTTGAAACTATAGATACAAATGTAAGACCGTTAAAAACAACAATGGACAGCATTAAGGAACTAATAGAGAAAAATCAACACACCAAGCAGATGATATATTCTATTGCATATAGTAAAGGTATTGACGTTGCTACTTATATAGAATTTCGTAAAACACATGATTTAAGTTTGTTTTTAAATCCTGATGAATTAAAACAAGCAATTAGAAACATTGTAATAAGTGGTAATCACAACTTATTTTTCAACAAAAAATATAATCTAGTATATGGCAAGTTTTTGAAGGAATTCATCAATGAGAATAAGACACACAAAATCAATATTTTATATTATAAACAACCTTCATTTATTCATAAGGTTGAATATACAAATATTATTAATGAACTTTTACAAACAAATATAGATGAACATGACGAAGCATTAGATAAACTAATTAAAAAGTTAATAGCAAATGTAAATTTTGGATTATTAGAAAAAGGAGGCGCTACAGCACATCAAAGTATTTTATTTAAAAGTATTGATGAAGCAGTCCATTATCAAACAGAATACGGAGGTAAAATTAATAAGTTATCGCATATTATAAGCGAATATCCCGAAATGATAACCGAATATGACGACGAAGGAGGCGCAACTACAACATATTATGGATTTGATGAGGATGAATGGGATGTAAAGGCATCATATTATATATTGAATTTGAAGGATAAGGCAGTATTAAGAAACGGATATCGATATATTAAAGAATTACTTTTACAACATCACAATTTTAAAATGAACCAAGACTTTAAGACACTAATAACTAATAATATTAATATATATAGTGTAAAAACAGATGCTTTTGTAATTGATACATGCAATGAAGAAAAAACAAAGCAATTATTAGAATTTCATGATGATATAGGAGGTTGGAAAGTTTCAAAGCAGAGAGATGAAATTAATTTACCTACAGTAAAATTTAACGTTGTAAATAATGAATTAATAAAAATACCAGTTTATGAAAGTAAAACTATTGATATTAAAGATGAATACGACACTGATAACATTATAGAGATTGTTAAACAGAATAATCCTATTATGATCAGAGGTGAACTACCGGGCACAGGAAAATCATATATATGTCAAAAAATGGTTGATAAAAATTATAAGGTAATTTTTATTTGTCCTACTAATAAACTATTACAGGCATTTGAAGGAGAAGCAATGACGATAAATAAATTCTTTGGTATTAATTATGGAGATGCTAAATTAGAACCATTTGATTTTACAGAATTTGATGTAATAGTATTTGATGAAATCTATTTTAGTAATTTAAATATATACTGGAGAATAAAACAATTTGTAGAACAGAATAAGCACAACAAAATTATAATAGCAACAGGAGACACCAAGCAATTAAAACCAGTGCAAGAAATAACAAATACTCAAGACTATGAATTATACACTGACAATATTATAGATAATATTTTTACACATAATATAATATTGAAAGAATGTAAGAGACTTAACACACAGGAAGATAAGGATAAACTCAAGAATATAAAATATGATATTTTTATTAATAAATTACCAATTAAAACTATTATTGAAAAATATTTTGAATACACCACAGACATAAGTAGTTCCAAAAACAACATAGCATTATTGAATACAACCTGTAAAAATGTATCAAATGAAATTAGAAAGTTAGAAAATAGAAAGGATGAATATGAAGTAGGGGAATTTTTAATTTGTAGAGAATATACTAAAACTAAAACATCAGTTTTTAATGTAAATTTCAAATATAAAGTAGTTCATATTGGAAGTGATGGAATATTTACATTAAGCAATGTAAAAACCGAAATTTTACAATCCGTAGAAGTTGCTAAAATAAGAAGCAATTTTATATTTTCTTCTTGCTCTACATGTCATTCTACTCAAGGTAGTAGCATTGATGACACCATAACAATTTTTGATTATAATCATTTCTTGGTAAAGAATTATCCAGAATGGATTTTTACAGCGGTAACACGTGCTCGTGATTTAAACAAAGTCAAATTTTATAAATATACAAAGGATGTTGATGATGTATTTAATCAAAAATGTATTATGAGTTATTTTGAAAGGAAAATTTTGAATTATAAGGAACAAGACAGGAAAGCAAAAAGAAGCATACCTAGAGAAGGTTATGTAAATACTCAATGGTTTCTAGATAATATAAATAATCAATGTAATTACTGCGGATGTGGTTTTACTATTGATATGAAAAATGGTAATATCATTACAAATCTAACAGCACAACGAAAAGATAATGAATTAACTCATACAATAGAAAATATCATCCCATTTTGTAAATTATGTAATTGTAGTTGTAAATGATTATAATTTTTAATTTAATTATGATAATATAATTTTAATTTTAATTTAATTTTAATTTAAAATTAAATTTCTTGTAAAAAGTATTTAAAGAAATATTACCTATATATATTATATAGCGAGATGATGAAAACCAAAATCAATAGTTATATCAATAAAAAATGCTATGATTGTTGCCACTTCAAAAAGGAAAATATGGAATTGTATAAATTGAATTTACATAATGGAATAGTGAATAATATTATTGATTATGCATTGGACGAAGAAGATGTATGTAGAACTTGTAGAAGATGGCGACGATATCAAAATATAATAGAAAATATTTTGGAGATTAAAAAAATAGATAAAAGAAACGTAGAAGATGAAATTTTAATATTTTTAACCGTGTATGGAAGACCACCTTATAGTTATGTTAGAATATTTCTAAAAATCAGTAAGAAAAATATAAAATGATTGAAAGTATATTATGGATGTTGACTTATCATAGTAGGGAAGGTTTTGATGTAAAAGAAGACATTAAAACATATATCGAAAGTAAAAAGTTTAATATTAAAAATACAGTGAGAGATATTAATATTATTTTAAAAATAATGCATGAAAGACGTACGATATATATACAACTTAGTAGTCATCAATTAAATTATTATCCTGAACTTAAATTATGAAATTTTATCTACATAACCTAATTTAATTTTAATTTATTAATTTAATTTTAATTTAAAATTAAAATTCTTGTAAAAGTATTTAAAGAAATATTTTATAATACTATTATATAGTTTGATGAGTGATACAGTCCATGATGCTAAAAATATATTGAAAAAAAGTTTATGAGTTATAAATGTGGAGACTGTGAAATGCTAAAATTACCAATTGAACAGGGTTTTACAAATGGCGTTTGTAATAATATTTGTCATTACATGATATGCAATACTTGCAATAGAATTATAAACAAAATTGATGATATGAATAACAAAGATATTGATATTATAAATAATGAAACTCTTGATGATGATTTAGAAATATTTGTTTATTGTAATGAATAATTTCTTAACTATAGAAGGGTTTGATAATTTACTAACTGAGTGTGATGACGAAGGATATAATAATGATTTTATTTTTAAGTATTATAGTATGGTAAAAAAAAATATATAACGTTTCTTTTAATATTAAACGTTTAAAATATGTTATATTGTTTGATTTTTTAAATGAGTTTTTAAATGATGAGTATAAAACTCACGAACTTAGATATACAATAACACGTGCAATTGGAATAATGGGAATGTTTAGAAAACAAATAGGAAGTAATATTTATAATGAAACAACGTGTGATAAAATACTAGAAAGAATTAAAGAAGAATGGTGCCCGTTAAAAAACGAATGAACCAGACCTTGCCCATAATATGTCTACAAAATTTGTGATAAAATTTATTGTAAAATAATTTATCATAATTTTTGGAATAATATTTTTTGTAAAATTTATTTTTTATTTTTTTTGTAATTTTTTTTATTTTTTTTGTAAAATTTATTTTGTTTAAAATTTATTTTTTAAAATTTATATTTTAAAATTTATTTTTTAAAATTTATTTTTTAAAATTTTGTAAAATTTATTTTCTAAAATATGGATGAACTTACTAGGAAATTACCTGCTTTAAAATGTTGATTTTTGAAAATGTGCTTTTTGAGGTGCTGTTTTAAAATGTTGCTAAAAGTGTGGGGAGGACCCTAGGATTTTTTATAGAAAAAAGATGGGCAAGGTCTAGTCTAACTCCTTGTACCCTTCAACACGGGGAAGGCGCCCCATCTGTTTGGGCAATTAGTCGCTCGTTGGAGGCTCCAGAAACAGTGAACAACTCTCCGCCTGGGACATGGATGCATATTATAATATGTCCCCACCTTGGTCCTGAAATCGGAGATGGATCACTTGAGAAAGGGCGGCGTTTTGCCCTTTGATTCCCCCCCCCCCCCTCCAAGAGAAGAAGAAAAAAAATCGATCGCCCTCACACATGGACCACCATGGACGACCGACGACCGTGGACGACCGCTGGTGTGCGGCGGCTCCTGTGAAAGTGGTTCATGCCCCTCCCCCCGAGCCAACTCGCAGCACGGAGGTCCTGGGGAGCCCTGGAAAACCCTGTAAAACCCAATGGAAACCCCTTGGAACCCTATGGAACCCCACTGGAACCCCACTGGAACCCCACTGGAGCCCGTTTCGAAAGCTGCCCCAAACCACCCCAGAACCAGCTTGAGACCCCCATCGCTTGCTATTGCTGGCGGTTGGGGAAAAACGACACCTGAATCCAAGTTGGTGGGCCTACATCATGGTGAGCCCGGAGAAACAGAACAACAGGATCAGGGCGCTCTTTGTCGAAGAGGCATCGGTTGGGAAGCTTAGAGCCATATGAATATTTTGATAAACCACTTACCAACCGCTGTATCACCGGTTCTAAAGAGCAGGTCTGGACAAATGATCAACATCCCACATCCCCCAGTTGGCCTCCCTTTGGGTAAATTAAACAGTATAATATGGTGTGTCTGTTTGTTCGGGGACCCCAAAATGGATTTCGGTGCTCCACTTGATTTCCCTTCGAACAAACCCCCAAAAGGATACTCACAGAAACAGACTCAGAGTCGAGCTATTTGGCACCCAGTGCGCAAAATGATGTTGACCCGGAATACACCCCTGCATATTTATATCGGGGTGGGCCCCTCCAACAGTGACGAAACCCACTAAAGCCAGGGACACCCCCATATTCATAAACAGGAGTTGCTTAATCCGGGGTCAACATTCATCAAACCCCATGCCAAATGGCTCCCCTGGTCCCCTTTTCCCCTGTCCCAGCCTTCTCTTCCTCCAACACCTCCTTCCACTCCGCAATTGAGAGTTGGTTGTCCTCAGGCCATTCCCCCCTCCCCCCCGGTGAACACAGAAACCTTCTGGCCCACAGGTTTTTCGGGTATGGTCCAGGGGTCTGGTGACAAACACCTTTGGGAAGGAACATGTCGTGTACAGTACGTGAGGAAAATCATCAATTCTGATACCCGGTGGTTTCAAAAAAAAAGACACCACGAGAGGCTCCAACCTTTAAAACACACACACACACACTTCTACTTGCAGACGCTTCCATGAAAAGCTGGGCCTTTGCTAAAGCAAACTGCCGCTTTGGACCCCCGCATGCCTTCAGATCGGAAGTTGCAGCCAGATCCATTACCACGACCTTTTGCTCGGAAATAGATGGGTTCCCCTGAAAAAATGGAATAAGACCCATCGAAAAGCCCGTGGAACGCATCTATTTCATCGACATTTCACTCGCCGATCAAGAGGACACGAACAACCTTTGAAGCTTTGGATCTAACACCTCGGCCAAACGCAGACCCGCAACATCCCGCAACACTTCGGGACTTTTGCTGGGAACCTGAAGGAGACCAAGGGCCACAGGGTCAGAAGCTTGCTTGGGCATGTCTGAGAAAGGGAACCTCCCAGTTTTTTAGATGGTTTGCTTTTGAATTTGAACCCCTTTTGGTGCCCCGGAAAAAACAAGCAAAAAAGAAACGCTTGCCCAGTTGGCACTTGGCCTCGCAAGAAAACCAAGCTGGGCAAGTGTCGCCATCGTCGTTGGCGTGCTGGAAGAACATCTGCATCTTTCTCCTGCGTCCCCACGGGTGGTTTGGAGCCGATGCGGCTAGGTGAAACTGGCAGTGGGACACCCCATTTACGGGCAACAAGACTAGGTCAGACTTGCCCTGCAAAACTTATCCTTCTGCTTGCAAACGGGAACATGAAGGGAGAACAGGGGTTCACTGGGTTTCCCCTGAAACAATGCGTTGAAACTGCCACTTTTGGAGGTTTCAAAAGGGGAGATGTAGGAAACCATGGAAAAAAGAAGGGGAAGTCCAAAAAGGTAAGCCAAGTCTAGCAAGGTTGCCGCACATGGACAAATCGGCTAAACGCTGCAGCCTGAAACACGGAACACCTCACCGTTTTGCCGCGCAACCGGCGCTGGCATTTGAGAAACCCCAAAGGCGAACAGGTCTTCTTTGGAGGGCGACACATTCTAACTTCTCCTTTGAACACACCAAGAGATGATCCCGTTGAGGCCGTAGGTAGCGGTGCACTAACCGAAGCCTTAGCCGTTGGCAACGGCCTTGACATCACCCGTTCTGCACCAAAGCGGAACGACTTCAAACTCAACGGGGGCTTGCCATGGAAAACCCCCAACCCCCTTTGGGTTTGTCTCATAGGAGAACCTCCAACAGTGGCTGGGTTTGGTTTTGTATTGCCCCATCAACTAATCCCACATGGGTACCCACAAAGAAACGCACACCCACTTTCTCACAAACCATGATTGGCAACGACAGTAGCAAGGAAGGGCAGCTAAGCGGCACTGGGCACTACAGCCGCAAGCACACTGCCATGACTCTCAAATCACTTGCCCAGTGACCCTGGTAGACAAGTACAACAAAATCGCAAGAATGTCAGCCCCATCACAATGCAAAGAAGCCATAATTACATTCGGCACAACTGCAACCGGCCTGGCCCAACAGCCAACAGATAAACAAAACAACAAAACAAACGCAACAGCCTCGCAAACACACGAGCGAGTAAGCTGTTTGACACGGAAGCTCGCATCGCGAGGCTCAATGAATCTTGCCCTAGCCAGCCCAGGCAGAAAGCGACTCACATGATGAGTCGCACAATTAGCATGCTTGCGTTCAGTTGTGTTACCTTACATTTGACAATGTCTGACTGTAATTCTTCAAGCAGGAACACGAGGCTGCGCAAAGTGCCCAAATGGATGTACACACTAAAACAAGAAACCTCTCTTGGGAGCAACTCTTAGGTTGCAACAAGCCAACAGAACTTACAAGCCTCATGTGGGTTCGTATCTAAATGAGAGAGTAGCAGCACACTGGGGCTTGTGACGTTTCTTCAAGACAAGCCGAAAAGACTACGCACACTCACACACACAAAGCAATGGCCAACACTACTTGCTTCCCCAAGAAGACATGGGAAAAAGGCTCTCCAAACAACCGACAACCTGGCGCCCCTGATTTACAAGTCCTGAGACCAATACCAATACTACGTATATGTATATGTATATGTGTATGTGTATGTGTATGTGTATGTGTATGCACGTACGTACGTACGTACGTACGTACGTATGTATGTATGTATGTATGTATGTATGTATGTATGTATGTATGTATGTATGTATGTATGTATGTATGTATGTATGTATGTATGTTTGTGTATGTATGTATGTATGTATGTATGTATGTATGTACGTATGTAAGTATGTATGTATGTATGTATGTATGTATGCATGTATGTATGCATGCATGTAGGTAGGTAGGTATGCATGTAGGTAGGTAGGTATGTATAAATATGTGGCTCCCATCTGAGTCACAATCAACACCTGGTATTAAAATGGTCTACCCAAATCCAGGTAAGGATTTTATTTAGGCGGATATCCGCGCCGATTTCTGGCTGGGACTGCCCCTTTCTCGCTTTCCGATTCAGCCAGCTCGTCGGCTCCTGTGTGCTTGCCGCTTCGTCTCCACCGTCCTGTGGCACGGAAACCATGGCTGAATTGTCTCAGCTTTCCGGTGAGTGTGGCGGTTTTGAGGAAACGGGGTGTCTGTGTTGGCGGTTGGAAAGAGGTACTCAAAATGGAACTCGCCCTGGTAGGTGGAAACATGGACAGAAACCTGCAGTCCAGAGCCTGGTGGCTTTTTGGAGCCATACCCAAGTAGGTGCCTGGGCAAAAATGGGTATGTGCCAAAGGGATTTGGACTCCACAAATGGATATCGAACTTAAACCCGGAATGTGGTACCTTCAACAAAACACATTCCAAAACAATTGAACATTTGGTTGGACAGAACCTTCTGATGGAAGGTACGGGTGTTTTGCCTCCTGAGCTAAATTGGGGGTATGATCAAAAAACATGGGCAGAAGTTTTAACTTGGGACCCTCTGGTGGACATCAGCTTGCAAGGGATTCAGGTCCTCCAACCACTGTTTAGATTATGAGCAGCTGACAAGATTACCAGCAAGAAACCATGGATTAGGACCAGACCAAACACAGGAACAACTCCCAAAAAGACACTTTCTTAACATGGAAGGTGATGCTTCAACCACCTAAAAAGAAACAAATGAGGACATCCCCCTCGAAGTAGAGGTAATGGTCAAGAGATATGTTGGAAGTCTCTTATCCGCTGACACAACGCGAAGGTGCTCCAGGTTGGGTTGGGGCGGGAAACCGGTGGGATTGAAAAGGCCCAAATACTTTTGGTGTTGAAAATCAAAAAAAAGAAAACACTTCAACATTAAACCTGCCCCTGCACACAATGGCCAGTGGCGGATTCAATGGATTCTGAATCACCCAATCACCATGTGAGACATTGGATGACTCGGAAGTTGCTTCGGCGAATTTATTCTGACACAATTGAATTGGAATTGGAAAAGGCGCCCACACGAATTTTAAAACGGACATTCCACTTAAAGTGATGGTTGCTTGGGATACCCCACATGCATTCGGGGGTGCGAGGCTGTGTGAGGGGGCTCTGCTCCTGTACTGCGAGTTCTCAACTTTTGTTTGTGCAAGTTCTCGCGTCCTCACGAATGGCGGGAGGTGCGATCTGACCCATGGCGAGTTTTTTTTCCTAGAAACATGGTTTATCCCGATGCGATCCAAACTTTTTTTGCAGGTTTCAGGGTAAGAATCAGTTCCTTTTGGTTCTCCGTAAAATTTATTGTTTTAACATGTTGTCCCAACCTGCTGCCCTTACCCCCAACACACGCTCACGAAACGAACTTTGGGCTTGTGCTCATTCTTGCGGGTGCCCTTTTCACACGGTTTTTAGTGAAACCAAACGCAGACACGAAATCCATTTGGTCCACTGTCTTATTCTGACACATACTCATTTTGGTTTGCCTCCAAATTGGGTACCCCACCAAATGACAAAATGCCTGTGCTTCACCGTAACAGTTTCCCTTAATTAAAACCAGCAGAACGGACATCCTCAAAACGGCGAGCCACCGAGCCACACGAAAAAAAAGAAGAGAAAACAGTCCTGAGCATGATCTGATCATCCTGTTGCGCCACCTTGAAGGTTTCTTGCATAAAGACGCCGTTAATCACCGCCACACACGCGAAGCCTAAAGCCGGCCAGAATGACATGCGGCGCATGAAAAGCCCCCCGCAGAGTTGAATCTGTCTCAGCTGACTCAAGAGACCTAAAATGAACAGAACCAACAAAAACAAAAACAAAAAGTGAAGTGTGGGTTTGTGTTTCTGAGGTACCCCCTAAAATGGGTGGCTTCCGCTAGTTTCCCTTTAACACCAACCCCGAAAGGGCTGCCCCCCCCCAAAAAAAAAATGTTCCAGCTCTTGTCCAGTGAATCTCAAAACGTAAGGGTCGAATCCAAACTCCCTCCCACCGTGGCACCTAAGGACCTATGGTTTACTGGGTGCCATGTTATGTGGGGAGAAGAGTATCTCCCATCAAAAACAAAGTGTTACGTTTTTACGCTTTTCTTGTGCCCTGGGAAGAGCAAAAGCCAAAAAGAAAAAGAGAGAGAGATAGGAGAGAGAGAGTATAAAGAAATAAACATAGATAAGTTGGAGAAATGGACACAAATACAGACAACATAACAAAAAAGAACGGCAAGAGGAACAGATAGCAAGAGAAGAGACCGAGACAAACAAAGAACATAAACACCACACAAAACAACCTTCAAAGATAAAGTGAAAGAGACATCGAGAGAGAGGGACAATGCTCGCGCTTCAAACTATACTTCTTGTACCTTTGCGCACCTCGGCCTCGCCGCTTTTACTGGTATAATTGAACCAATATCTCGTTGAGTCTACAGGGGGTCTGAGTTTTGCAGTCCTCCTTCAAATGCCGACACCTGACTTTGCCCCCTTCCTTTCACATTGCAATCCGCAAAATGACTTGATGTGTCACAGGAATGGCCACGAGTTGACTGGTCGCTTGCTCGAGGCTAGAGTTAGGATGTCAAGCCTGTTCGCCTTAACACCCGCCAATACACAGCCCTCAGTCTCTTGCTGCCGGTCGTAGGCATCAAGCTTCCAGGAAGAAATTCGAGCAACTTGGTGCACTCTGGTTGCAAATTGCCACAGACCATGATCAGCCTCCTTGCAATTGGGTGGTTTGGAGCCGAATCGGTGGTTTTTCATGTACCCCCAAGAACCAGTGGCTCCAATCCCCCCAATCTCACCAATCCAAGGCAACAAGGGCACCTAACAGGCTGAAAGGAATCCCAAGGGAAAACTGCCATCCATAGGTGACCCCTCGATTTTCATCCAAACTAACCGATCACAAGCTTACCTACGCATCCAGTGCGTTGGAGCGAAACAAACAACAGTCTGCCGCGAGGCCGAAGATGATCTTGTGCGACACGCTGAAAATCACAAACCAGGAGCTGACCTTCTCCTTGCGCGTAGCTCGAACCAGCAGTCCATTTGGCGCCGTGTTTTTGTTGCTGCTGCCCTCTCTGGGGGGGTCAAAGGGAACCAAGAGGGAAGCAACTCATGTTGGGGGCCCAATTTACCCATTTACCAGTAGTTCTTCAAGAGTTTGCCTAGCACGCTGGTTGCCAACAAAAGCGGCAAATGGACTGGCCCCTATTTTGCAAAAACATACATTTCTGGCATCTGGCCATTAGAATTCCATTCTCTACTTCTGGGAGTTCTTACATTCGGGTCTGGGTTGAAGGCGAACCCACATCCATTTATCTCCTGAAAAGACACGCGTTTCAGGAGGCACCGCCTTTACCCCAATTTTTGGGTTGACGCCCCCACCCCTATCCTTAGGGGGGACTCCTGTATGGTCTCATGAGTGCGGTTCTCAGTAGGCAATGAGTCGGAAAGGACTGAATCATGCCACAAAGTGGCTTCCTTTGCGGCCAAAGCGCCCGGTCATTCCCTATTGAGCCAGCAAGAAAACAAAGGCCCTCTTGTGGCACTGCGTAAATCAAACAAAACACACGTGCACAATCACGCGCGCGCGCACACACACACACACCCCTGAAATAAGGAATCCACAAGAAAGAAACCTCCATCATGGGTGCGGCCGCAAATCCTGTTTGTGAGGAAATTATGGATGGTCGTGCAAAATATGCGATCTGTACGACCGAAGAACTGAGCGCAAGTCAAAAGCAGCTCAGGGATCAATGACATACATCCGGCCAATCAACTCCCCGCTTTCATATCGCGCCTGCAGCAAACGTGCCACAGGAGGCCAGTTGCCAAGGGTGATTTCGAACATGGTGAGGAAAGACCTCGGCAATACTGACTCGCTCATTCTAGGAAACCTACTGCTGGACAAAATGTTCTGTTGCCCACACCCCTTCTTTCGAAGTCGGTGTTTGGTTGATTTCTTGCAGAAGTTAAGATTGTGTTGTGTATCCATTGGAGTCACCTTTCGGCACACATGTCGTCCCAACAAGGCTGGGCAACGACAACAATCATCTGAATCCAATCCTCCACCTCCCTACTATCTAAGTGTTCCCCCAAAATGAGACTCGACCCAGGCTTGTGAAGGTCTTTAGAGGAAAACAGGTGGAGGGAGGGTTGGATCTTCTGAAACAAAGCTTATACGTCATGTCCCACCGAAACATTAAGAGGAACCCTTAGAAACACTGCAATGGTTGATCCGTCAAAGGGAAATATTGGGACGCCTCACATAGCAAGCCATTGTGAACCAAATGGTGGTGTCTTGAAGTGCGGGAACCCGCAGACTGGGCGATCAAAATAGCAAGAGACGGTGACCCAAATCAAAGTTTCAACTCCTAAGAGTTTGCTGGAGAATCGTGGATTTGGCTCCCTCGGCCCGCGTTCAACCCTAATCTCTTCAAACTTGACATGGAAGCCATGTGCATGTATCAAATTGGCGGGCCCCCCCATTTCTTTGGCGTCTTTCTGGTTTCCCTGTGAATCAAGGGATACCCTCAAAAGACACGGGCCAAAACAGGCCCAAACTCCGCGCAATCCCACCGTTTGATGGCTCGGGGGGTTCACACGATGTCTAAGATCATAAATCCTCCCTGGCAACAAATTCCTGTTCTGAAAGTCGAAGCTTTTCTCCCAAGCTGCAAGCTATGGGGTCTCTGCCAGAGCTCTGGGGTGATTAGGAGCAGCTTTCAGGGAGGGTTCCGGAGATTCGGTTCCAGGAAATTGTCTGGGGCCGTTCACCTCGGCGATTTGTTTTTCTTCACCGAAGATGAACTCACCAAGACAAGGTGGCGTGCGTTTGACTTCCTTTTATAACGGCCAAACAAGCAAAAACAACGAGCAAACCAAGCCCGCCCAAAAAAAAACAATTCAACGACCAGCCAGCCAAAAACCACCAGCCATTGGGGAAAAAGAAAACAAAAAACCGAAAAAACGCCGCCGGGCCGCCGGGTGAAGTTCCCGAAATACTCGAAGACGTCCTTGCGATCCGACAGCTCCAGGGAGTCGTTCTCCATGTAGAACATAAGGACCTGCGAGCCGAGTCTGCGAGTCGCTGGGCGACTCGAAATACAACGCCCCAACCTGCCTGCTGTTTCAACCCCCGAAATCCCAAGTAGTCCAAACAGCAGTGGTTTCGGCATTAAGGGGAGAATTGAAAAATGACCCGTCCCCGGTCGCTTTCCCTTTCCTTAAACTAAAAGTTAGGGGCTAGATTGCTCAACCCGACTGAGCCGGCACTAGGGGCCCTTCAGACCCCTCAGCTTCCCCAAGACTGTTCGGCTCACATCTCCTTCTGCGTAAGGAATCGCTGAGATCCGGGGGACCGGATCGAGAGTTTTCTCAAGAGTTGTCTCAAGAAAAAAACGTGAACATGCAAATAGACAGAATGCCATGTAAAGACAATGCGATCCACTCGGCACCAGCGATTGCAGTTGAGAACGTGTCTTGGCTGAGTATCCATCCAAATGCTTGGCATGCTTGGTGGTTTGTGGTCACCCAAAGGAGGCATCTTGCACACTTCAATTGCAGGTTATGTCATCATCATCATCATCATCATCATCATCATCATCATCATCATCATCATGATTCCACAGCTCGGATGTCAACATGCGAATTGCGTGCTCGTGCTTAGGTCAGCAATGTGTGGATTCAATGCGGTGATGCGCTGCGGTTTCACCAGGCAGATCTCGCTCGCCGGTAACTTTCCGTCGCGCTTCAAGGGACCGGTGAATCCGGAAAGCCAGACAGCTTACCAGGCAACATGTCGCATAGGGAACACCAAGCGGAGTGCAAAGCCAAAAATCGCCAAAGAAAAACAACTCGAGCCGGTTGCGTGAACACCAGCAGTCACCAGAGTTCGGCCCGCTGAAATGGCCATGTGATATCATGGGAAGCAAAGGGTCCGAAGCAGCGGATTCCCGAAATGCTTCAGCAAAGGGAAACCACACGTACCTGAAGGCGGGGAGTTTTAAGGAAAGTGGCCTAGACTTCCAATGAGTCCCCAAAACACAGGTGCTGGGAAAAAACAGGCCGGTCCGTTGTGAGTGTGGTTTGGCTTGGTTTGGCTGTTCTGCGTTTTGGTTGGTTGTTTTGCTTCTTTCTCTGATTGGGTTTTGGATGATCGTTGATTCTGCAGGGAAGCCCCCCCCCAAAAGGAAAGAACAGCCACCGGTGGACCGGTGGGAAACAAATTCCTGCGAGCTCCGAGACGGCCAAGCCCAGAGACAGGGTTCCCTGCACTTCGAAGATCACCCAAGCGCAACATCACCCAGAACTCAATTGGTCCAACAAGCTACGTTAGACAGGATTCTCTCAATTCTTTGATAAGAAAAACCCACTTGCAATTGGCAAAAGGCGCTATTTCGAACCACCCATGGGGACATATTGAAAACCCCCGGCTTCAACTGGCTTAAGGAGCCCTGAAAGCGCTGAGCGCGTGCCTGGCTCATAAGCAAGGCAAAGGTCATCTGCACCAGGCACAGCAACACCGCGACCCACAGCAGCGCGGAAGTTGAGCCTGCCAGGTGCACAAGTATGGAAACTTGGGTCAGGCACACACATGTATGCAAATATGCACTGTGTATTTCAATTGTATATCAAAACATACATTCACATGTGTATATATGTCTACCTGTCTGTCTGTGTCTGTCTGACCGTCTGTCTCTGTCTGTCTCTGTCTGTCTCTGTCTGTCTCTGTCTGTCTCTGTCTGTCTCTGTCTGTCTCTGTCTGTCTCTGTCTGTCTCTGTCTGTCTGTCTGTGTCTGTGTCTGTGTCTCTGTTGTCTCTGTCTCTGTCTCTGTCTCTGTCTCTGTCTCTGCGCGTGTCTGTGTCTCTTCTGTCTCTGTCTCTGGCTCTGTCTCTGTCTCTGCGCGTGTCTCTGTCTCTGCCTCTGTGCGTGTCTGTCTATGTCTCTGTCTGTCTGCATGCACATTTCCACATTATATATTTATGTATACATACACATATGTAGGCGTATATGTGTATATATGTAAAATATGTATGTATTCATAATATTGTAAACGTCACGCGCATAGTTTGTCTCAAAAGTTGGAATCCACTTGGGTTGTGCAAGAAACAGCCAGTGGGGAACGTGCTCCAACCAGTTACGGGTGGGGCATGCAACAATCCAAGCTCCGCACAATGGTGTTGTACACCCAAACGCGAAAGTCCTTGCATTTTCGTGTTTTTCTTGAAAGTCCGCAGCCTGCCAGTAAAAACAACGCAACGAGTAGTCCCGGCAGGGTCCTTGCAACTGAGCCTTCCCCACTGGCACACGGCGCCCAAGTGTCTCCTAAAACTGCTTTGTTTTTCAGTACCACTACGGACGCAATCCCCATGGCACATCGCATGTTACAAGGCACTTAAACGCATTTTAAGCATACACGTTTAAGTACGAGTAAGAAGGCAATCCCCATGGCACATCGCATACCAGTTGGGACCAAGATGTTGCTTGACTATGTGTGTTTGCACGCCAAAAAAATGGCAATCCCCATGGCACATCGCATGCTCAACAACATCGAAACAAGTCTTGCAAAAACAAGTTCGTGTGCTAGTACGAAGGCAATCCCCATGGCACATGCATACCCAAAGGCAACCAAACACATCTCAAAGACATCTTTTCGAAGCACAAAAATGAAGGCAACCCCCATGGCACATTGCATAATCAACCGCAATGTGTCTCCTAAAACTGTTTTGTCTGAGCGCCGCTACGGACGTCATCCCCATGGCACATTGCATATTGCAAGGCACTTCAGCGCATTTAAGCATACGTGTAAGAAGGCAACCAGCATGGCACATCACATTCCAGTTGGGACCGAAATGTCGCTTAACTATGTATGTTTGCTCGCCAAAAAGAAGGCAATCCCCATGGCGCGTCGCATGCTCAACAACATCGAAACAATTCTTGCGAAAACAAGTTCATGCGCTAGTAGTAGTAGTAGTAGTAGTAGTAGTAGTAGTAGTAGTAGTAGTAGTAGTAGTAGTAGTAGTAGTAGTAGTAGTAGTAGCACAAGCAGCAGCAGCAGCAGCAGCAGCAGGAGTAGTAGTGGTAGTAATAGTAGTAGTAGTAGTAGCAGCAGCAGCAGGAGTAGTAGTAGTAGTAGTAGTAGCAGTAGCAGTAGCAGTAGCAGTAGTAGTAGTGTAGTGTAGTTGTAGTAGTAGTAGTAGTAGTAGTAGTAGCAGAAGCAGTAGCAGTAGTAGTAGTAGTAGTCGTGGTGGTAGTAGTAGTAGTAGTAGCAGTAGTAGGAGGTGCCTTGTGTAAAGTTTTTGGCAAGTTTACCCAGGAAAAAAACGAGTCCAAAAACGAGTCTAAAACGAGTCCGAAAAGAAAGAAAACGTGCAGCCGCAACCCACCTAGGCCTCAGCCTGAAAAGCAGGCCGTTGAAACCAATTGATGTGTTAAGCAGACTGTCGGCCTTAGCCTAATACGTATTACAAGCACTTGTTGAAGATACGTGTTTTTCAAGCGTGTGCCAATGCGATTCATGCGTTAGTTGACTGAACCTTCTCATTATCTTGGCCAGAGGCAGTGTGCCATTGCGTTTTGTGATGGGAGTGGGCCTCAACATTCAACAGCGCACCTTCGCCAAACACTCCTCAAAGTATCCGGCCCCCCATGGCACACCAGACACTTGGCTTTGTGTACAGTGGGGGGCTGGGGTAGCACTTGCGTCGCCAGCAACATCTAAGCCTGCAACTTCTATCACCTCGAATCCTACTGGCACGCAGCTGAACAACACAAGGAACCAGACTCCCATGTGTTAGTTGACTGAATCTTCTCATTATCTTGGCCGGAGGCAGTGTGCCATTGCGTTTTGTGACGGGAGTGGGCCTCAACGTGCAACAGCGCCCCTTCACCAAACACTCCTCAAAGTATCCGGTCCCCCATGGCACACCAGACACTTGGCTTTGTGTACGGTGGGGGGCTGGGGTAGCACTTGCATCGTCAGCAACATCTAAGTGAAACGAGTATACCCATGCGATTTGATTCAAAATGGCTTCATGCCACACATCATAAAAGACAGCATGATCATGACCCTAAATGCTTTCCCCACTGGCACACTGCTTGCGGCGCGAGATCATGGCTTGCGGGGCGTGTAACCACAAGGACCCAGTAAGTGTTTTTTCAGGCGTGTGCCAATGCGATTGGCCACCCAAAATGCCTCAACATCACCAACACAAACCGCGATCGAGGGAAGGTGTTTTCCATGTGTGCCGGCCTACCCAAAAGACCTCAACTTGATCAATGAAACCATCTCAGGGGACCACGTTCAGCATGTATTTCTCTACAAAAAAGACCTCAATATCACGCAGCAATTGTCTCTTGAAAACATGCCAAACCAAACGCCACTGGCACACGGAGTTGCAACGACCCTACCGGATGCGTTTCGTGTGCGTATTACACGAAAAACATGCTGCCAAAACCAAACGCAACAACTTTCACAGGTGAGAGTACCCGTCCAGACCCTGTGTTCTAGAGGTTGATTCCCCCAATCGTTTCAACCAGCGTTCTTTTCAAAGACATTCAAAGACCAGCTGTGTTTCTTTGGATGTTTTCGGAGGAAGGAGGAACTTGGCAAAACGACTGGGTCCAAAGTCAAAACCTGCTACTGGTTAGGGCGCATGAAACATGCATGTTTGGAGATCCCTTCTTGGTGACATTGAAATGGGCATTGGGGGGCCCCTTTGGTGCACGTCATATGGCTGAAGCCTGGAGCTAAACCTCCCATGCCCCGTTGGTTTTCACAGGTCCAAAGGCGACTGTCGACAATCATTGGTCTGCCCCCAAACTTCTCGGATTCCTCTTAGCTTGCTGGTGCTCAGTGGGGAATGACCCAGGATAAACCATAGGGGATGGTTCTTTGGGGTCAACTCGTTCCCTGCCCATCGAGCCAGCAGTTTAGACTCATACTGAGTCATACCAAAATGCCAGGGCTGACCAGCAAGCAACTTAGAGTCGTACCAAAATACCAGGGGTTACCAGGGGCCCCGAAACGAGTCTTTTCACGAGTCCCTGAACAGCCGAACCCCGAAAAAACACGAAAACCGAGCACCTCGCAAAGACGTGGTCATCACCGCCAGGGCATCGAAGCCCTGGACCGTGCGCGCCAGCTTCACCTCGGCCGAAGCGGGTCCGTGTGGCCGTGTTCAAAGCGATCAGCTTCCAACAAGCTTCCCTCAGAAAGGGTGGAGCTTCCCGCAGAAAGGGCGGGTTGGAGCATGGTGCTTTAGTGGCTAAGAATCGGCTTCCCATTAACCTTCTACAAATCTCCAAACCCATCCAAACCACCACCTAAGGGTTACTTGAAGCGAGGTTTTCCAGCAAAAAACAATCCTGGGCCATGGTGGGTTTGGGCCTGCCAAAAGGGAAAAACGCTTTGACACAAGGGCATAACTTTGGAAGATGTTCAGCTGTGTGACAAAGTGGTTGATTCCCACGACGGTATCACTTTCAGAGGGAATTCCGTTGGCAAACCCTTCAAGTCCTGGTGAAAGTCGGCTCTATGCGCCACAAATGATATATGGGTGCCATTTTGTGAGGGTACCCTTCTCGGATGGTTCTGGCAAGGAACCAAAAGAAAAGCCACCCTTTTTGGGGCCCCAAAAGTGGCAAGAGTCTTTTGTTGCTGAACATGTTTGATCAGACAGCTCACTTGGGTTCACAGAACTCATGTCCGGGATCTTGCGAACCAAAGGACGCCTTGTGCTTTTGGTTGTCCGTAGAGTGGCTTTAGGGCATGAGAAACAGTCTGGAAGACACCCACAGCGAAAGGCAATCTCGCAAGAGGTTGGGTAAAGACCATCCCCAAACCTGTAGCAGGAGGGCGTCTGACCGACCTCAAAGCCTCAAATGACCGACAGAAACATAACAACCGAAGGAACAAGCGTGGAACACGCAGCCTCTCATACCAACATGGACAAAACTCCGAATTCTATCTACTGCGCGCGTCAGAACAAAATGATGTCTTTGCAAGCAGCGCTCAAAACCAATTGACTGCCGGTTCTGACAACATTTTTACACAGGCATATTTAGCCCTTTCTCTAACTTCCATGAAGCAAGGTGGCACGATCTAATTGACTGACAAGGGTTTTGGGTGCTGCTCAAGTGCAACAGCACAGGTGCTTGTAGCAGGGGTCTGGCATCCTAGCTCTGACGCACGTTCACAAGGGCAGCAATCACAACGCAGCAAAGGCTTCTCCTTGCTAGCGTATCACCTCCCTGGTGCGAACTTGGGCGGAAAAGGACCGCGGCAACTCCCGAGAGCATCGCGCAGCAGTTGAACCAAGACACCAGGCGAATCAGGCGCGCCAAGCGCAGCAAACGGAGAAGGCTGGTGTCGAAGGGCAAGTTCTCCATCGCGCGGTCTGCGACCCACATTAAGACCAGCAGTAGGTCGAACCAATTCCACGTCTCCTGCCAGGCAGCCAAATTCAGGCACATGACCTCACATTCAATGTGTTCTACTATAAAAACAGCATAAGTGACAAACAAAGGAAGCACGGCATAGAGAAAGAAAGCACTGGAACTGGCAGGTGGAACACGTTGGTTGAACCAGGCAACCTATGATTTCTACAATCTGGCCGAACGTCGGACACATGCCCCTCTTTCAATCAGATCAATCCTACTTGCAGGGTTGTTAAATTGGTGTGCGCCTTTTCACATCCTTATAACAAAGTGGCAGACCATGAAACTAGCGGGCCCCCTCTTTCTCTGCAGGCTGGGAAAGGCATCTACATGGGCAAGAGGCAAGCCTGAATGCCAATGGCCCGAAAACCATCTGATTCTCACGGCATGGGAAAACTAGGCTTCGCCCCCGGCATTGGAAAGGGCCATCGGCCACTTATGGAGCTTCTAAAGGGGGGGTTGGTCTAAGGCGGGTGGGGGGTGGGGGGGGGGGGGGATTTCTTAAAAATTCCCTAAGGAGACCTAAGGAACCCTAGGGCTCTCAACCCACCCTGGTACCACCGTGGCCGAGCCGGGAAGGGCGACCTCCGATCCAAGGATCCCAGGCTAGCCACGCAGCCAACACTTGTGCTTCTGGCTTCTGGTTGCCAGACGGATCCGACCGGGCCCCTGCAACAAGTGGACAACTGCTTGAAAAGTAACATGAAGGAAACCCCCAAAAAATGCAAAGCAAGAGAAGTCCGAGCCAATCTAAGTCTGGCAATGGGATTTTGAGCGGCTCCCTTGCCCCAAGGAAGTGGATCCGTAGGAAAAGGCCAGCCACAATGGCAGGCCATCGCTGCCTTCCATCCTTCGGCTGTTCCGGGCCCATCTCAAAGGATTGGACCAAAATCCGTCAAGCCAACGCGGGAATGCATCTCGCGCCCTCTTGGGGGCACAGGATGTGTGTGTGCGCGTTCTCTGGGTATCATTTTTGAGGTTTGCCTAAAAGGGAGTCACAAGGAAAACATCCATTCGGGGGATCCATATCTTGACACAAGGGAATCACAAGGAAAATATCCATTCAAACAAATCCATATCTTGACACATGGTTGTGGGTCAGAGTTAGGTACCCAAAACGGAACTCTGGTAAATGGAAACATGGACTAAAATCTGCGGTCTCCTGGTGGCTTAATTTTGACCCATCCCCAGATACCCCCTTCGATTGTCCCATCCCGCACCTTGAAATAAGCCTTGCGCATCGCCAGCAGCTTGATGATTGCCTCGACCTCAGTACCCGGCTTGGATCCAATAGCGGGGTGGGCCTTGGATTTCCCTTTGAACAAACACGACACCCAAATTCAAGGATCTTAGTCAAAATTGGTTCGAGGGGTGATGTTTCAGCTACCCAAACTGCAAATCATGGCTTGCCCTAATGATGGACAGGCACCGTCCTAACAATAAATGTTCAAAAAACGTGTTCGAGGGTCCCAGGCCTGTCCGGGGAATGCGTACGCCATGTACGCCATCGAAAATGCAACACGACACCCAAGGAATTTAAACAGAATTGGGCACACAGAGCTCTGCTCAGTACTCGGGGCGGAGGTCGTTGGTCTAGCATTGGCTCAAAATTGCCCAATTTTAGTTTAGTGTGGGAAGATTAAGGGTCTGCACACAAACAGTGTTTTTCTCAGGATTGTCTTTGGTGTCCCTTTAAAACCACCGAAAATAGGGTACCATCAAAAACAACAACATATCAATATGGCAGGGTGCGTTTGTTGTGTTCTCCCTGTCAGTTAGTCCCTTCTGGCCTCTTTCCCATCATGAGTCTGGACACGGGGGTTTCCAAATCTTTTTCAACCCTGCTGGTTTCCATGAATGTTGCGCTCATCTAACAACTAACAATGCCAATATCAACCAAACCGACTCACGAACTGCGCCCGAAACCTATCGACAGTTCGTTCCACCAAGGTGATTATAGCCCGTACCGCAACTTCCATGAAACCGGGTCGTAGAACCACCAGCACCTCCGATAGCCAATAAGGTTTTGGGCGCTCACGTGGCATGAGCAGCTGACCTCTGAGCTGCGTGTCGCCGGGAGGCCATGAACAGAATGCCAAAGATCCACTCCAGGACGTCGAAGATTTGCTCCATGGCAGGAAAGGCCTGCTGTTGGTGTTGCTCAAAGAAAAATAAAACTGCTAAACCACTGTTTTGGAGAAACCCGCCTATCCCCAGCCCAGATGTTCACTGTCCTTGGTAGACACCTTTTTTCGGTTGACCATTAGCAGTGTGTTCAGAAGAGAAATACTGTGCAACTGAGCTGCGAACAGACTCCGCTTGGGTCCATGTGACCAAACAAAACCTGGCCCCTGAAGGCCCTCAGGTCAGATTTCTCGTTAAGACTTAAAGGCCCAAGGCTGCCTATGCTCATTCTGAACCTGTCCGCAACATCCACGGCATATTACGTGACACAACAAAGGTCACAACAGCCGTGCACCATGGACATGCAATGCACTTTGTTACCAGTACCCACGCACAGCATGAGTTGCAGAAAGCTTGCCAGGAGATCAACCTGCAGTGTGTCAATTGGTTCATGACTTTTGCTCGCTTTGTAGCAGCCTGCCACAAGGGGGACAAGCTTCCAAATAACGCTGACGGTGCCAGTGCAGAGAAACAAAGAGGTTCTCATCAGGTTCGAGAAAAAACATGAGCTGCAGTCCTGGAATACTCTAGCTGCAAGGTTTAAATCTATATTTGGGCAATTCTTGCTGAGCTGGAGATTCATGAAATCGTAAAATCGCAAATAAGGCCACAGCCCTCGCACAGTGATGCGGAATGCCGCAAGAATGGCGCTGCTGGCGATTCATGTAAACTGCTGAACTACTGCGTGGCTCTGAATGCGCGGTCACGAAACTGGGTGCCAGGTAGGGGATCTGAAACCGTTAAAAGCATATCCGCCTGCTTTTGATTTGTTTTTGACAAAATATAACAGCCATGGCTGCACTCAGGGACATGCTTGTAAACTAGAGGTGACGGATTGCCCTCGAAATGGCAAACACCTTTACGTCAAATTGGAGTGACTTTTGTGCCACGGGTGCGAACATGGCCAAGCTCTTACCTGCGAAGCCCATGTATGCACAAAATAGAAGCACATTTTGGCCGGTCGGAAAACAACCATGGCTGTTTACAAAAAGAAGGGTCGTTTTGCGGCAAGGTAACCTCTCTCATCTGGGTGTGACTTTTTTGCAGTACCCTGTTTGGGGGTTGTCAAAAGGGAAACCAAAGAAAAGCCAACCATGCATTTAGATTCCCAATGTTCATAAGCTGCACACACACACACATCTATCATTTCCAGTTTGCTCTCACCCTTTGCCGTTTTGCCCCGGAAATGTTCCGGTCCGCCTTTGTTTGGCATAATGCCGTTTCGCTAAACACTCAGCGAGAACACATGAAACACGACACATACACAAACGGTTTGCAGGGATTACAAGATTCAATCGGCCTATGGACATGGACTTTTCAGGACACCAAAGACTTTCAAGGCGCTTTTCCTGGAGCGCTCCAGGCCAAGGGAAAAATGTCCAAGGGCAAGCTCGACATAAACCATTTAAAGGGGGTTGGTCTGCTTTTGTTGTCCATGCGGTGTTGTTGCTACAAGAAAACATAAATAAATAAAAATGCCTGGGCAAAATCCAGCCCGTCGCGGCTTCCTTTAAGTAGGGCTCTGTCAATTGGGTGTTTGCTTGTTTTGTTTGTTAGCTGTGTTGGTTTGTTTGAGGGCTTTAAAGGTAAACCCGAGGAATTTCCAGCAGCTGCTTCTTATACATTCAGCGAACCCGGCCTTGCGTTTGGTGCTGGTCAATTACAGCTGTTGATCCCTTCCCCCGTCCGAGGAAAGGGGCTTAGGGCAAACCGGTTCTACAAAATCACAGAAAACCACAAAAGAGGGCTGTCCTCAGATACCCCGCTCAAAGTTTAACTTTCAGTGGGTGAAATGCAAATCCAACCACCAAACACTAAAAAGCTAAAAGGCTAAGGAACCGGATGGCTGGGAGCCACCCAGAAAAGAGGGTCCTCCGCGAAAAGGAGATTCCAATGACAGGCTGGTTTAAGAGCCCGGAGGGGTCTCGGCCTCCTTCCCGGTCTGCGTGAAGCCGTCGTAGCTGAGAAGGTGCCCCACGTCCATCGCGCGGTACTGGAGATCCGCAGCCATCAGCATCTGGGGGCTCCGCTGAAATGCGATGCGTTCGTCTTGGGCGTGGCTCAAAATTGAAGAAAGAGCCACCGTTACGCAGGTTTCTTAGTCTCTCAAAAGTAAAGAAAGAGCCAGGGCGCAGGTTTTAGTCTTTGGTCTCATGTACCAACGTGCCGACAGCCATGTGCTTCGTGCCGCCACTGGGTTTAAACAACCTCTTTTTTATTTTCCTTACGCCCGACCCTTGAAGCAGATTGGCCTCCAAAGTCAGACAAGTGCCAAGCACACTTCCGAGTTTGGGTAAGACACCAGCTAGAGGCCATTCTATAAAAGTAAGGAACCTGCAAAATGGGTTTTGGCTTCTTTTGGTTACCCTGTTTCCTGAACAGGGTACCACTCCCCTTGCGCCGGGAAATTGGGGGGGCGGGTGCAAAGCTGGGCTTAGGGTGTAAGGTTTCTGAGACTCTTGAAGCATCTTGCATCGCACGCTTTGACTTCTGGGATCGTTGGATGATACCACCCCTGCACCTAAACATGAACCAACAAACCCATCCAGTTTCAGAGAAGTCTGCTTGTTAGGTTACCCCTTCTAGGGCAACCTCAAATTGATGTCCATTTGAGCCAACTATATTACTTGTCTAGCGTAAATGGGGGGGAACCATCTCGTTTTGCAGAGGGTCAGCGCAGAAGCACTTGTCCCCTCCACTTTGTAAAGGCATCCGACTCGTCACGGACTCGTCTTGGACGCGGTGTGGCTTGCGCGCCCCGGGAATGTGAGACCTAGGACAAGACCTGCTCTTGACTGCAAATGTTGGCCTTCTTAGCATGGGCCGGAATACTGGCAGGAAATTCAACGCCTGGTCTCAGCCGTCACTCTCACAATTCTGATTCTCGTTTCATCTCGTGCATGACTTTCTACAAACCTGTCTCGCTTTGTCCTCATGTATTTGCGGGACCATCTCGGTTCGCGCAGCAAATACTTTTTTTATGGTATTCCGGCCGTATCCATACAGAATCATTTGTCGGCTATTTGGACGGCCGCTCATGTGGCTTCCCTTCATACAATTGCCCAGTTAGATAACACCCTTCACAAAAGGCTCCTCTTTGACCAAACAAAACATCACATGAGGTATGATGGTCAGAACCTGGTATTAACATGGTCTACCGTGTGAAGAATTAAACAGGCAGCTGCACCCATTTATGGCAAGGGGACTATCCCTCATCTAACCTTCATCTAACCCGGTTTGTGGCTCACATGCCGCAAAAAAAAAAAAACGCAAACAAACACCATCTCACACTCCGAGCTGCCGCGTGAAGCATGATGCAGATCGCATAGGTAAGCTCCTGGGATCTCAATCAAGGAGGGGTGAAGGGGTGAATCAGGGGGTCCATTTCCACCTGGACATCACCCATTGGTTCCGGGTTGGCTTAAGGTGAGTTTAGAACATGCTCCGCAACAAACCAGGGGTTATCAACCACATGCTCCAAAGCCAGGGGGCTCCTGTTGAGCGGGGAAAAATGTGTTCGACTTCACGGGGAGGAAACCCATCCAGGACTATGTCCAACCTGTAAGCGGCTTCCCACATAGCGAAGCTGGGAGTATCGCAGAATCCTGCTGCTCCAATGTGGGCCTAGGTGTCCTTTTGGAAACATAGATGGCGCTGGAACATGACTAGAACCAAACTGAATCCCAGTGGAATTCATCTCATCTATCTTCGAACAAACTGCCCTGAAAGGACATCGACGGATGCTGGGAAGCATAGCAGCGATTCAGGAGGCATCATTGTGATGCAGGCAAGCTGAAGAAAACATGGGAACGCAGGCAGCAACATGATGCAACCGGCACCAAATGCTCGCCAATGTCGAACCATGATTCGTGAACCGCCCACCACCAAAGCAACGCAGGTCTCAAGACTCTTTGTCTTTGAGTCCAATCAAATGAAAGTTTGCAAAGCTTTGCAACTCACTTTGTGCGGCCTCTCAAGCAAACAAACACGCTTTATTCACTACTAGGTTTTACGACTAATCTTTTAGCTTTGTGGCATTAGTCAATCGAAGGTGGAATCTATGGTTGACATCTTAAAGGCTCACGTCACTGTGTGAATGGAGCTACTAAGCCAAAACTACCAGGTTACTCCCCACCAATAGTACTGTGCTTAGCACTGATTGATTATCCATACTTGGTTCAACCAGCTTGTGGTGGTGGACTAGGCAAGAAAACCTCACCTGTGCACTGGGTCGGCCTAAAGGCCGTCCACCTCGTCCGGCTGTCTTTCGGCCGTTTTTCTCTCCTACCTCCTTTCTGTCTGCCTTTCTTGCCTTTGTTTCTTGATTGATTGTGTGCTTCGTTGCGTTTGCTCTTTGTGCATCTTCTCTCCGGCTCTCTTTCTTTCGCTCGTTCTGTCTGGTTCTCTGTCTCCCCATATCTATGTATATATATATATATGTATGTATTGTGCACATTCCACAGGTGCGGCTATATGCTATAATGTACACATACATGTGCACATATCATTATATGTATGTATATATATATATATATGATTATATATGCATATGCACTACATGTGCTTTGCGGCAACCAAAGATGCAACAGGTATCCCGATTCGACCACTAGGATTGAGATGCTATTCACAGTTTGACTCATGGCTTGAGAGGATTGCAGCAAATGGCTTGAACATAAACAAAAACCGATTGCACTTGAGAAGCTACCTCCCTTGTCTATGGTCCGCTCTCCCCCAGGGCACTTCACTGCAATAGAAACTAAATCTCCTTTGGCTCAGAAGGATCCTCCCGCTTCAGGGGCAGCCGGGGATGTTTCATGAACGCGCCCCAATATTCAAAGGCCATCCCAGGAATGATAGTTCACTTCAGAAGAGAAGCTGCCCTGTACAGAAGTAGGATTACCCAATTCTGTGTTGCCATACCCCTGCGAGCCAAACTCAAGTGATACTTTTCTGTGGCGCGAGGTGGGCTAAGAGGCTCGAATTAAGTTTGGGTTAGGTATCCCCCAATATATACACCAGTACATCCCAAGAGGGTTTCAATCACACCTTATGTGTAAGGCAGGAATTCTTTGTTGATTTGCCCTTAATGGACCGAGCCCACCCCCCCGCTTCAGTTTTCCAGAGAACCAGACCTTGCCGTGGCGCAAAGTAGGGTGAATTCGCGATGAACTTGGGCCGCAGCAAATTCAGCTTCAACGCCTTCGCTGCTTTGCTCTTGCGCCGCAGAGTGCTGCTCCTTAGCTCCCAAAGTGATCGTAGCTAAGCAACCCTGCCATCGGTTCAGTCAGGGCAACTGATGTCTGGAACGGGGCACCAAAACGCCGAGAAAGTCTGCCTCGGGGAACCGCCAGGTGAAGTGTGGGTGTGTTTTTGTTGTCCCCTCACTAACAAGCCATGCAAAACCGTCAACATCAACATAAAACACTATTTCAAAGGTCACGGGCGCGCGTCTGATCCAAAACCTGCCCCCAAGCCCCCGACTCCCCCCAGGGCCTGTTCCGCCCGGCAGGCGTACCACCGGAAGTGGGTTATGGGTCGAAAGAGAAAACACCTACTCCCATCGGGTATCCCCGCAAAGAAGATATCCTTGTGCATGATCTGCAAGTTTTACAATATGTCCAAATCTGAAATAATTGTTGGATCCAAGTAAGGGACCATGGTCAGCTCCTTTTACCTCCAGGTGAGCTCGCCAGAAATTATGCAGACACGATATGTTTCCTTCAATGTCTATTCTCAGCGCACTCTCTTCACCTCTTTTGACACACGCACACCATCTCCACATTCCCCGTGCCGAACACCTCACCTTGGATCCATTGAACTGCCAGCTTTGGATTTCCACTTCGTTAAATTTTGGGATCTCCTTTTGGGCCGCCTTGCGATCATGCTCCGCGGAGAAAGTCGAACTTTAGACGAGCTGACTGTACTGACCACAAGTGGGGGGTTGTCCAATACTACTTTTCCTGGAAACCCTCCAATCGCCGGCCTTTCGTGCTCCAATCGCGACCACGGCGGGGCCAATCGCGGAGCAAACTTGCTAACTCCTTCCCATCTTGCCAGCAGAAATGTACGTGTTACCCCAATCGCGGCCCAATCGACGGCCTTTCGCGATGCGGGTTTTTCCAATCGAGCACAACGAACAGGTTACCCGAACACATTTGAAGACCGCATTTGCGGGACGGCCCAAATCGTCGGCTCGCAATGATCAACAACCGACGCTCTGATCGATAGAACTGACCGCCCGGGGTGAGGTGAGTCAAATCTGCAAAATGTGCGTTGTTCACTCGATGTGACTCCGAAGGGAACTCATGTTGGGATGAAAGGTCATGCTCAAAATCTATGCCACAGGAATTCCCACAGAATGACATAGATCACAACTTGCACCCCGCGCCCTCCATGAACTATTTCCTACCCAGAAAAGCCAATTGGAGAGTGGGTATTCGAAGCACAACTCAGTTGTTCAGTGACCCTGGGAAAAAAAGGGAACCCCTTTCTTGGGAAGACCATTTTTAGTGGGGCAGCCACAATGCTGCGATGTCTGAGGCAATGCTCGGGCAGGGCCGGGCCATCCCCGCGTTTGAACAGCCTCCTTGTGGTTCCTTATTTCAGGCACCAGACCCTCCCGTCCACTTGGAACCCATCACCAAAGGATTTGTAGAGGAAAGTGGTCTTGCGGGAACCCATGGGAACCCCTACTTGGGTTCCATAGTCGTGGATGGGAGGGTAAGGGAATGCCCATCCAAGTATCAGTTCCGACTGCTCTTTCTTTGGACTCTGCCTTTTTGTGGCCTCCTGAAGCACGCGGAAGTCAAAGTTGACTTGGGGGAAGCGGAGAAGTGTCAAAATACGCGGACCCCAAAGCACTTGTCCTTTCGGCTTCTGGATCAAAAGGGTGCCCTCAAAACGACACCCACCGATTGCTTGGGGTTGGTGGGGCCCTCTGGAATACTCTGCGTTCACAAACTCACGCAGCTTGCCCAGAAAGAGCACCCAAGAGGAGTTCCTCTTAAACCGAAGAGTTTTTGGGTTCTGCGTTGCTCAGGGGAGTTGGAAAAATCGGGAGCATCATGGTTTCAACCATTGTGACTCCCACAGACATGATAGCTTTCTGCTTGGTTCTCTTTGACCACCCACCAAGACAGGGCCGCCACTTCTGCTACATGCAAAAAAATGTCTTGAACCCACAAAACACGTGTAGAAGAACCCCTTGAACATTTTACCCCCTCTGCTGGGCTCCTTGCAGGGGTCGGGCGAAATATTTTCGCAAGGCCTCCCAAAGAAAAAACATCTCCAAGCCTCTCTGTTGGATAGGCAGGGGAATCCATGCTGGTCCCCTTGGTGCTTTCCCATCGAGCCAGGGCCTCAAAAGGCCATGAGCCATGGGATATGTAGGCTCATACATTCAGACTTGGATGAGTGGTTCATATCTTCCTTGGGTGCCAAGAGATTTTGAGGTCATGTCAACTATCTTTCAACTCGGAACATGTCTGGGAAATGGCAGAGACATGATAAATCTGCTTGCAACCAAAGAAGTGCAAAACAAGTGCGACGGGCTCGGAACCTTGAGGCGCTTTGCATGGTTCGGTTTGGCTTCTTTGATACTTTGATACCTCCCTTCGACCAGCAAGGTGATGTGCCACTTTCAACAAATGCAACCACCAACCCCCCTGCCCCCACCGCGCACACCAAAAAGATCACGGATCAACCACCTTGAAAGGCAAGTCTATCCCGTTTGCTGAAAAGATCCACGGAAGACCAGCCATGAACAGAGTACACCTGCCTTCACAAGCGGCTGAACCAATCCGACGGGACTGCCCTTCACCTTTGACTGGCCCACATCCGGGCAAACGCTTCGCAACATGTACGGAACAAGAGCGGCGGCATAAATCGAATGACCCCTGCGAACCTGCCACAAAACCTTCACTTCGAGTGGTATACGCCCTCACCACAGGAATGTTGAGACATGGAGCAGCAAGGATTCGCAGCATCAGGCTGTCAACACTGATTCCGCATTCAAAATGGAGCTATTCTCCCAACTTACAAACCTATTGAAAAAAAACGTCCGGACCTCAAAGGCTCCAATGTCGCGCTTCTTCGGCGTACCCTTTTCACCTTGGTTGAAGGGACACCGAAAGTAAAACCACCGGCTCGGGAGTTGCTAAAAAAATTGCCACCTACCGAAATCGAGATCTCCAGGAGCGCGACAAACAACACCCTCGCGACCCAACCCGCTGCCTCGTCTCTCATCTCTTCTTCCATACAATTTGAGGCAGCAACCACCTGGACATCGCGGCTGCAAATGACTGGTCCTGTAGAGAGACACGCGTGGGATCGCGTGTTCTTTGGCTGAGGGTACTGGTCTTTTGGGAAATCACTGGGGAAAACCAGTTTCTGGAACCGCATTTGAAGACCAGTACCGACTGCCGGTGACAGGATTGACATGTGAGGCTCTTACTCTAAACTTCCAAACTGGACATGAGGGATCCCTTGTTTTTTGCCCAAAGAGATCAACCTCATCAAACTTGAAGCTTTGCACTTGGCCTGTGTACGATGGATGCGTGTTCACTGGATCATAGAACTTCTATGATCCTCCGCAAATGGAATTGCCAGGGCACCTTGCTCTACCTCCATTTGCCCCACACAAAATGAACATGTGCGGCCCATGTTTGGACCCAGACCCCACATTTTGTTGGGGAGGGTATCTTACATTTGGAGAAAGACACCTGACACGGGTGTCTACTAGATCCATGCTTACAGCAGGTATGCTACGGCCCCCACAAAACAAGGCACCTTTCTTGTGTCACCGTGTGCAATTGCTGTACCGGCATCCCCCAACCGCTGCTTTTTGGACGGTTTTGGACATGAGTATTTGCGGGGTGCTGGCAGGTGTCCGTTCAGATTGGCCTCATTTCGGCCCACACGCACAATGTCACACACACAAACACGCATGCACGATTTATGAAACACATTCTCATCACATGCTATATATGTTTGTTCAATATTTGCGCCACGACACAATGGATTGCATTCCAGGATGTCTGATGACATGAAATGACTTTGCATTACACTGCCTCACATAAAAGCAGAATGCATTGTCTTAAGTTGCGCTACACGACACCACATTACGCTACACTACAGTACGCCACGGTACACGACGTGGCACTACATTGGCTATGACATCTTACGCTACGCGTCACATGTCGCGATTACCTCACACAGCATGACGCGACAGTGTGCAGAAACTCACATGTGGGTAAGTCTCTTTTGAGGGTACGCCTTTTGAGGACACCGAAAGAAAGAACACCATTGGGGTCCCTAACAAAAACAGACCAATATGGCTAGGTCCTCCAGTAAAAAGGTTAGAATAAGGGTACCAATTCTTTTTCTGTAGTGTATTTTAGTAGTTTGCAACCCTCCCAACCAAAAAAGGGGTGAGAAAGGGCACTGGCGGACCTAGATGGCTCCCACACGCCATGAAAAAAAAAAGGAAAACGACCTCGGCGCGGGTTTCAGGTGGCCTTGGCCATTTCCGCTGCATCTGGCGCAGGCGCTAAGTAGGACACCCGTTTGTTGTGTTCCACCTCCTCGAGGTTCTCCTCCTCTGGCCTGGGTCTTTTTTTGTTTTTGTTGGGGGGAGCCCCTTTTTAAACAAAAACCAACAGATACATATATATATATATATATATTAGTGTGTGTGTGTTTTTTCTCTGGGGTCCCCAAACAAAGACAATCACAGCTGCAGGAAGGTTGGGGTTCGGAGGTTTCGGAGGGGGAGACTTCTGGGGGGTTGAAGAGCTATGGACAATGGAAATATCAAACCTGGCAGGAGATATCGACACGTCAGTTCTATCTGACCATAGTACTCCTATGAACGTGGAACCCCAAAATACCCTTAGAGGAATCATGTCGGGGGACTTCCTTTGCAAGGTCCACATCTATATTGAAAGTAGCTGCGTACCCGAAATGGGGGGCGGGGGTTGGATCCAAGCGGTTGCCCCCCTTTTCCCAGAAAATGCTAAAGCATAACAGCAATCATGAACAACAGTGAAACACAAAAATCACAACGTGAGACTAAATGGTGAACAAACATGCAGAGTGAAATAACTATGACAAAAGTAGACCAAACCACAAAACTCGAAACAAAGAGAAACAACGTTAAATCAAGTTGACCAATGACTTATTGGGTGCTTGTCACGTGAAGCGGTGAAGGCTTCCAAGAAGCACAACATTTGCCATTCGAGCGCAACTTTGCTGTGCAACCAAGAGCATACAAGACGTTCTTGCGCCCAGTGACCCAACAGCAACCTGTTCACTTTACGAGTCAAAGTACAAAGTTCAATGTGGCCAGCACTTACGTCTACACCAAAACGCCCACAGATATCCTCCTATACTTAAGGCTGCATTGCGGTCAACCCTCCTGGACAGCGAGCAGAATCCAGAGGGTCCCCCTAAAATCATTTCAAATCGAAATTGGGTCCTGTGATTTGTATGGTCTGGACGCATCCCAAGTTTAGGATGGACCCCCTTGTTCAAAGGAAAACCGAAAGGAACCATCTCATGAGGCTGGTCATTTTCGGAGCAGCATTCAACGCAACCTATCCGGGGTTTTGGTTTTGCCCATCCGAGGCGCGGATGTTTGTTCGTGTCGAGGTCAAGCTTAAGAGTCTCCAGCGCATCGTTTGGCTCAGGCCTCACTCCGCCGGATTTCGAAGGTCGACATCCTAGCCCTGCTGATACCCTCACGCCAACAAACATACAAACTACGTTCGTCGTTCCTGCTGTTTGTTGGGTTGATACCCTCACGCCAACAAACATATACAGACTACGTTCGTCGCTTGTCACATTCATTCCATGTGGAAGACTGCCTGAAACAATAGTTTGTTGCGCTTCTATGTTTGCTGATGACAGGGACGTATAAGAGCCAACATGAGTGGCATCGAGTTGTGCGGTACCTAAAAACCATAGCCATGCTGATAGGGTGGAACACATTAGTACTTAACTTGCTCTTTGTACCAAGCCTGTAAACAAAGAACGGGCGCTAGTCGCATCAGGCGCCTCACCGCTCACCTCCTCTTCACCTTCTTACCAAAGCAACCCCACGAGAGGAGATTCGCTTTCTGGAGACCAGTTGGCCGTTCTCCCAACCAAACGGATCCTGTTTTGACCCCTGCTTTAACTCTTGGTTTAGAGGCGATCGTTTGCGTGCGGGGGAAAAAGACAAAGACGATGCAAAGCTCCTACTAAATCTACGGATCTAGCAAGCCCACTCCACAGCCGCACTGCAAACATTGCTTGAAACAAAGTGCAACCACAGTAAACAACGAGTGTTTGACAACGCAACATGCGCGCAACTCCGGGAAGACAAAGTCAAGCCAACGCCGTCATCGAAATGGTCCGTCCATCAACATCCACGGGCTCTCAAGAAGCACAGCTGACACCCAGAAAAATCACACGCCAGTGGAGACACGCACACAGAGCATGCCGAACACATCCCAACACACAGACATGCATCTCCAACGTTTGACACAAAGTGGACATCGACAACGGCCAGGATACTGTATAGGATATGGCCACGGTAACATGATGGGCAGATTCGGCGAGTTCAGTTGAAATTCGGGACTCCTAAGAAAGGATCCCTCACGCGAGTCGCACACCAAAACTTTGCGAGGTTACCATCATGTGCAAAGCGAACTACCCTTTAAACATGCATGATTAGGAGTGATTCCTTTTTTTCAAGGTTTAAGGGTCCAGGCAGATGATATGCGTAAACGGCTGGCATAGATTCGGTCCGAATATCTCGGAGAGGCGCGAGCCCTGCCCTAGCATGATTGAGTGCCGGCGTTCCAGAATGGGTGTATGCTTACATTGCCCATCCAAAGCGAACTGGAACGAGTCACGAGTTCGAAACAAAAGCAACTCCAAAGCTCGGCTGCTTTCTGCTCCCCTGCTAAAAGTTTACCTTTTAGTGGTTTAATGGAAAACCGCAAAAAGTTGGCAACATGCACCAAAGAAATCATCGGCGTCTGGCTTCTCTCCCAGCTTCCGGTGCCCAACTTCTCCAGAGATACATTAAATGGAAACCAAGTACTTGGACTCTCCATCCCGTTGCAAAATAATCGCCGAGAGCTACTTTTCCCAGGCTATAAGCCTCATTGAACTTAGGTCTCTCTTCAAATTCCTTTTGAGTTCTTTACCTGGGCGTGTCCATTTTCAGTGGACCTCCATGCCCCCCCAAAAGTGGGGCTTTCCCCATGGTCTTCCCTAAAACCACCGCACAAAAAGGGTATCATCAAAAAACACATACCCACGTCGATTTTTTGATCGCCAAAGTTCTCGCCATCTCCCCTTTTTCCCCATGAGAAGCATTGCTTCCTTTTGCTTGTTCAACCTTTTTTCCACAAAAATCCAGCGATTCCCTTAAAGCCAAAAAGAGAACATCAAACATATAGTATGTTCAGCCAGTCGTGCAATCGATTCCCTTTAAAGGGGGAAAACAAAAACCATATTCCTTTCGGCAAATGGAGGCATCGAGTGCGTGCTGAGGGGCTCGATGAGCTTCATCTGCTCCAGTACTCCCATGGGGCCTCTGGGAGCAATCACCCGCTGCGAGAGCTCCTTCGTCCGCCCGAAGTGAGTCACTTGAGTCGAGTCGAGTCGAGGGCCAAGGGCCTGGAAGTTTTTTGGTTGACGTTCAGCCAGCTCCTTTTCCATCTTAAACACTGGGCTCTGGTAGTTTTAGAGACCATGGATTACCAACCTGGAATTCTAAAATCCCCTCAATGTTGAGCCCAGATTGATAAAACCGTCCCAGTATTAGGGGGGGTTCCCTCCAAAAGTGGTCTGAATCCTCAGTAACAGGGGACACCCCCTATTAATCAACCAGCGGTGTATTTATCCGGGGTTAACATTACCGCTCAAGATGGTCGTTAAACCCCCAAAAAGTGGCTGCAGTCCAGGAGCTCGAGTGAGACGTCCTGTTAAGGAACAGCTTGCATTGCTTCCAAGAGACATTTATTTACACTTCTTGGAGGAAATGGTTTGCACGTTTTTGACCCAAAGGTTAAATGGCTCTGATCCTCCCCTTTCCTCTTCCCGCAAGGGGTGTTCTTGCCCCCATCCGTACAAAGTGTGTCGGCGCGTGAAGCGAAGGCGGATCGACCCGCAAGTGGCGCCAAGCTCCGAATGAGTTTGGTCCGTTCCCCTCGCTTGAAAGGTCGCCCAAGCAAGCTCAGTGCTTCGGAGCTGGGCCAGGAATCGAGGAGCTGGTTCCAAGCAATTCCGTCGATTTGTTTTGTGGGTCTCTCCCAAAGGGAACCCACCAATTTCGGGCTATATTGAGGCACACAAGTTCACAAAGGTTCTGATTTTCCTTCAAGGAGTGGTTCCAGTATCTTCCACTCGAAAAAAAATAATAATAAATATAAATATATATATATATATATATATGGTCACCCCCCCCCCATGATCCACATTTTGCCTCTTGCAAGCAAAAAACACTGGAAAAACACATGTAAAATGCTTGTTTTTGACACCTGTTCCAGGATCAGATTCTGATCCTGGAAACTTGGGTCAAAAACAAGCATCATTCTTGATGAGTAGATTAGTCAAAGATTGCGACATTCTTGATGGACAGATGTTAGGCAACTTGAAGCAGATGCTTACAGATGGTTTGTGTGGACAGCCTTCTGGAAAAACAGTTAGCAGGGAGCAGATGGAACTTATGGAAGCAGCATGCAGAAAGTGCTGTACTGTCCCTAAAATCCAGGCTTTGGAGGCTGAAAGTGCTGTACTGTCCCTAAAAAACCTAAAAAACTATTCCAAAAACAGTCTTGGGCACACAAACCTCCTTCTGGCAAGGAATTTTTGGTTTTTTAGGGACAGTACAGCACTTTTTTGGTTTTTTAGGGACAGTACAGCACTTTTTTGGTTTTTTGGGGACAGTACAGCACTTTTTTTAGGGACAGTACAGCACTTTTGAGCATCAGCATGCAGAAAGTGCTGTACTGTCCCTAAAAAACCTAAAAAACCATTCCAAAAACAGTCTTGGGCACACAAGCCGCCTTCTGGCAAGGAATTTTTGATTTTTTAGGGACAGTACAGCACTTTTTTCTGTTTTTTAGGGACAGTACAGCATTTTTTTGGTTTTTTTAGGGACAGTACAGCACTTTTGAGCATCAGCTGTACTGTCCCTAAAAAACCAAAAAATCCTTGCCAGAAGGAGGTTTGTGTGCCCAAGACTGTTTTTGGAATGTTTTTTAGGTTTTTTAGGGACAGTACAGCACTTTCAGCCTCCAAAGCCTGGATTTTAGGGACAGTACAGCACTTTCTGCATGCTGATGCTCAAAAGTGCTGCACTGTCCCTAAAAAACCAAAAAAGTGCTGTACTGTCCCTAAAAAACCAAAAAATCCTTGCCAGAAGGAGGTTTGTGCTCAAGACTGTTTCTGGAATGGTTTTTTAGGTTTTTTTAGGGACAGTACAGCACTTTCTGCCTCCAAGGCCTGCATTTTAGGGACAGTACAGCACTTTTAAGCATGCAGAAAGTGCTGTACTGTTTTTTAAAATTGTGGATGTGGGAAGGCAGTAGCAGATGTTTGTCACTCCGACGAGCTGGCTTGCATTTTTCTTGCCTTTTTCCTTCGAGCGCATATCCGGTAATCACTGCTTGTGCAGTGCCTGCAGCATCTGGCCGGTCACCTCCCACATATTAGCGCGGCGATGCCAGTATTCAAACTGTGCGGATCTCAGCTTTCGCAAGAGAACCTGACTGCCGGGGATTCTATTCGTGTGTTTCAGGTGAGATCGAAGGGTGTTCCAGAACCGGTCGATGATCTGGGGTCGGTGATTTCCATTTTAGCTGGCAAATCGCCTAGCTTAATGGAACCGGGCTCCTTGTTCACCACCATTGGCTTCTCCAGGTAAAGGATCTTCATGCCGTCGGTGTGGGCGATGGCTTCCTCCAATGTGCAGTTGCCGTCCAGGTTTGCGTTGTCGAAGGAACGAGCCAGCGACTCAGCACGATGAGGAGGCACAGATGCCATGATTGGAGCAGAAGGGAGTATCAGGAAGTTACCTCAAATTGAAATGGCTGCAGCAGAGTACACGGAAATTTGATGAGCTTGAGATGCAAGCAGTATGTTAATAGCCTCCATTGGGAGTTGGGCTAATAGTACTTCAGCCATTAGTTACACACTGCGGGGTCAAACTAAGGAGCCAGAGCTGAGACCACACACTGCAGCCATACCAAATGTGGATCATGGGGTTGGAATATCAGAAAGTTGCCCAGCTTTGCAATGGATGCAGTATAGCACAAGGAAACTTAATGAGCTTGATATGCAAGCAGACTCAGGCGTACATGGTCAGCAGGCTTTTTTTCCTTGCGGCTTGGAAAACTGAGAGAGTAAAAGCAGTCCTAAGGACTGTCCCATAAAAAACTATGGCAAATGCCTCTCACTCATAATCAAGCCAAGTTCATTCTCTTGGAGGACGGTCTCCTCGCTCGCGCTGATCTTGAAGTGCAAGCCTTCGAAGCTGAACACTTCCGATCCTTAGATGGGCAAGAGCAGAAATGACAGCAGAAGGACCCCATAAGAAACTGCAGTTTTCGACTCGATGAAATCGGCCAAGTAGCCACATGGTAGATAACCTACTTTTGTAGGCCATCTGGATGGAGCGATAGGGCTCGGCGTGGCGCTCGTTGCCATGGCTGTTATTATTTTAACAGCCTCCATTGGGAGACGGGCTAAGAGTACTTCAGCCATTCAAATTAAGGAGCCAAAGCTGAGACCATACACTGCAGCAATGCCAAATGTGGATCATGGGGGGGGGGGTGAGCATATATATATATATATATTTAAAAACAGTAGTGATAGATTCCCTTTTAAAACCCACAGTTGAAAATAATCATAATAATAATCTTCCCGCGTGGCAAAAAAGAAGAAGTCAGTCCTTCAGGAGCTTCTTGTGGCTCAGCTCCTCAGCTCAAGCGAGCGGTGGGGTTCAGTGGACAGGTAGGGTTTTCGCTCGGCTGTCCTCAGATTCCCCGCTAAAAGTTTGTAACTTTTAGTGGGTTAAATGGCTAAAGAGCAAAAAAGCTAAGGGACCTGGGACGGCTGGGCAATCACTCCGATTTAGCTGAGTTCCAGCATCCCTATTGAATGCTGGAGTTCATTCACCCGTGGCATCTTTTGAACCTTGGTCAACAGTATTGCAGCGATCACGCCGCTTTTAGGCGCTGAGGTCGCCAGGAATCCAGCTACCCGAAGCTTCACTTCGCGCAGGTCCGATCCAAAGCTTGCCAGTGGAATCTTCCACCTGGTTAAGACCCCTGGAACAAATAAACATCTTTCCAGTACTGATAGATTCCCTTGATAACCAACATGGAAAAATAAGACATATTCTTAAGCAAATGAAAGGAATGCAGATAAGCCATGACGATTGATGAATA
>CAUJNA010003224.1:485000-522500 GCA_963377175.1 Effrenium voratum
TGGTGTCCCGTTCGGTTTCCTTTTAGCACCACCCAAATGGGGTGCCCTCAAATTCAAACAATCTTCACAGGCTAGGTTTTTCAGGAGAGGTTGGAATAAGGGTACCTTTTTTTCTGTTGGTCTATTTTAGTAGGGAACAATCCCCAAAAAAAGGGAAAAAGCTTGCATTACTGGAGAACCTAGCAGGTGTCCGGCTCCAAAAAAAATCGGTGCGAACCTTGCCTTGGCCAACAGCAAGCCCGCACAGGTCCACATTCCCGCAGCCAGCGGCAGAGTCGCACGCTTCAGCAGCACCTGCGAGAAAATGACTTCGCCGGACAGCCAGGAGCAGGGCTGCGGAACATGCAATCCACTTCTTCATGTTTTTGACACACAAGGCATGGCATAGTTTTCTATACCTTCTTTGGCTTACATGGCCTTGCCGGTTGACCACTTCTGTGATACAACCGAAAGGGCTTCCCAAAGACTAACCCTCCATATACAGGGGGACATGCCCAAGAGTATCACAGAAGTGGTTGGATAAACCCCGAGTGATCCCGCAACCCTGGATTGAAAGCCAGCTTCCGTTTCATAGGTCCTACTGTGGACGGGCAAACTCCTGCACCAGTTGCCATGCATGACACCCTAATGCGGGGACAAGCCACCCACCAACTCGTGCAGGATTTTGTCCATCCACAGTCTGGGCATCGCTAAAAACCAAGCTGGTATGCAAAGCCCTGAGTTTTCTGAGGCAAAGTACTAGAAAAAAAGATTCGGGGGAAGCCAGCCTACATAGATTCATACATGGCCACGGTTCAAAACCAATGGTACCATTTTGGGATAGGTGCACCACCCATTTTAAAGTCTATTTTAGTGGGGATTGGGATGTTCACTGGGGGTACGGGGTTTTGACCCATGGCCACATGGGCGCACACAATCAGCCTTTGAACCTCAAACAGCAAAATGAAGTCCCACACTGAGGGACCGCCCACGACGCCTATTTCTGCAACGAAATGAATCCGTGTCAAAATGGGGGTTCGGACCCCCTCGGCATGGATTTATTTAGCTCTTCTTTTTGGCTTCCCCTAAAGATACCCTGAAAAGGCCATCCTCCCCCCAAAACCATCTTACCAAAATCCTGGGCACCAAAGCCACAACCGCTATACCAAGCACACAAACAAACAAAAAACATAGCCACCCACACTGGGATTTTTTCGCTCTCCTGGTGCCTCCATCAAAAACAGATCCCCACCCTCGCCGAGAGCCGAGGGGTTTTTCTGGAGCCCCTGGAGCCGAGCCGCCCCAAAGAGCTCCATGGCCGAGGAGGCCAATTGGGGATCCGCCTCAGGCCTCGGCTCGCTTGATCGCGCGGAGGCGCGCTCACGAGGAGGGGAGCTCACGGCGCACGTGACGCGGAACTTACCCGAGAAAAAAAACGACCAATAAACACCCAGGGCCCGCGTTTTCACCCAAGACCCACGTTTTTTTAATACACAAAAACAGCCAACAAACCGTTTCTTAATACACAAAAAGGACCAAAACGCCGTGATTTCCGAGTGGATGATGGCGAAATCCGTGCGCACCGCGAAATGAGACCATAATTTTGTTCATCCACAGTAGTATGGGGAGTGTTCCCATCCCCCAGGCTTGGAACGGTGTTTCCACGGAATGGGGGATCGGCCAAGGCTACTGCCTACAAAAGAACTCCGTGAATTCGAGGAGGCGCCTCTTTTCTAAATCAAGGTGTCACTGCAGACATGACGTAACTTGATGTCACCTGAAGCTAGCGATCTATGTCAGCATTTCATTTCCATCAACGCTCCACGTGGCCACACCCTTTTCAGGTGATAACTGAAATACATAACAAGATATCTGCAGCCCTGCACACCTAACTGTTGCATCCTGCGCCAGCATCCTGCAGCTTTCAAACTCGGCTATGGACACCATCAGCAAACAGTTTCAACAGCCATTCCGCCATTGCAGGCCGAGCTTCTCAAAAAGTTCATTCGTTCGGGACGCCAAACCTACAACAAAAAACCCAGCCCCAACCCCTCAACATGGCCCAAGAAATCCAGAGACATGCAGGCTCTGCAACCATGCATGTTGCAGCAATGCATTTCGTCCAAATATAGCTTCCTGTCTGCACACATCTTACAATTCAGTCCGGAAAACGGGTCAAAATCGGCGTTCGATGGGTGTGCTACTTGAGATCCTCAGGCAGGCTCATGAAGGAGCAGGGGAAAGGCATGGGATGCAACATGGGAAAGAGCAAACCCCAAAGAGTTAGGAGCGACACCTCAAGACACGTCGGCCGATTTTTGTGCTTTTTTGGGGGGCATAGGGCCCCACAAAAGACATGTCGGTGTCTTCTCGCTTCATGCCAAACCTAAGAAGGCTATCCTACACTGCAATGTAAAGAAGTCAGCAACTATGCAAGTTCCACAGTGAGATATAGCCGAAACTCTAAACCCTGACGGGATCCCAAGTACACCTTCATGAGCTCGCTTTGGCAGGCTGGCAACGGTGTGTCGAATCTTAGCCACTGTGGTTGGGGCGGGTTCACCCGGCTTAGATCCTGAACCTCCGCTGTGAAGGGCCTTTTAGGGGCGCCTTGATTGAACAGCCAGACTCTGGGACCTCTAACCCAGATTTTTAGGAGCCGCTGAGATTGAAGGGGCCTCTGACTCAGTCATCTTCGGATCTCCACCTCCGCCATATTCTTTCGCGGTTGGATGACTTGAGCCCCAAAAACCGCCAACCAAGCCAAGCTACCAGGGTTCCGAATACAAGGAAGATGCGTGTGGACCCCACGTGGAAAGGTGTCTCCGGGGAACAAAAAAGGGACCGAACATCGCACACCGAAATATCAAGCCGCTGCAGGTCGCTGTGCACGACTGGCAGTAGCTGATCCTGGCAACGGCATTGGCTGAATGACACAAACCCCCTCTATTAGCGTCGAACCTCCCCCCCCCCATTTGGAGGTAGGTGCACCAACCATCTTAGTCCATTTTAGTGGGGATTGGGATGTTCACTGGTACGGGATTTTGACCCACGGCCACATGGCTCTCCTGCACAAGCTGAATTGAACCAAATCATACGACTTGGACGTCACCTGGTTCTGTCTGCAAGCGCATTTTGAGGAAGCCAAAGCGCACCCGGCGCATATGCAGGGAAAACAACCACACTACTTACCGCCAGTGGCTGCAGAGGCAGCGAATGGCCGCACCTCCCCAGTTGTTTACCCCGCTTGGCGAAAAGGACAGGAAAGGACAGGGCTGAGAAAATGGCCACGCCAGGTTTGTTTTGCGGCGACAGGACCCCGAGGCGGTTTGGGGATTCAAAGGCACCCGCCATTGGAAGGGCAACGGGGCCCAAGACAAACCCAAACCACGATCTGCCTTAAAAATACAACAAGGGCCCTAAGATTCCTTTGAGAACAACACAGCCATGCAAATGCTCACTCAATCATTCCTGCTAGGTAGAAACAAAGTCATAACGCAAAAGTGGTCCCTTCCTCTTTCTCCCCTTTTCTTTGACCCCGAACGCCTGGCAGCCACTTTTTAGCTGGAAACCCAGGATTTGCGGGTTGAATCAACTGGAAGGATGTCCCACGATTCAACTGACAGGTGAACTACCCCGATCAATCCACGGCACATCCCCGCAAGATCAATCCAGGTCCAGCGGACATCTAGGCCACTGGAAGGGAAGCCCAACCCATCTTCTCGATGCTTCCTTCAAAGGCATGCCTAGCTTCATTGAGAACTTGCCGCAGGTCGGCGAACACTACTTACTCAATACCGACTCTCTATTTTTTAATATGGTAGTGTGCATAAACATGTAATTGTGCTGCTCTTGTTGGGCTGCCCCGCTCCCCCCCCTAAATGGGAAACATACGCCACAGAGCTTCAACTGGGTGCCCCGCCCCCCTTGAAAGTTGAAATTTGAATGCGCGGGCAAGAGGGTGGCAACAGTGTTCTGAAACAAAATATATGAGAGGCATGGCCCGTTGTGTAGCATGACCCTTTCTCTAATTAAAAAAAAATCTTGCTGTGGCCATCCCCTCTCGAAAGTGGCCTTCAGTTCCCACAATTCTGACACAGACTCCTCAAGTTGCTGCTGCTTTTTCGAGGGCGCCATTGTTGAACCGCACCAAAAGACACAACTGCCACTTTCGGAGCTCAAAGATAATTTGAGGGGCCCTGATTTTCTGGGCTGTCCAAAATAAAACCTGCAAAAGAGTGACCCACATTTTTGGTGGGTTAACTGGGAACCCAACCAGACCAACCAAAAAGAGCTAAAAACCTCACGAACCGCACGCCTAGCCGAGTGAGCTATAGCCGCAGGCACGGGACCCCAATGCCTCCATGGCCTTCTGAAGTTGCCCCGATGAGATGCAGCAGCTCACCAAATCCAACACCTGGCTCGAGAGTCAAAACCACTCCCTCGTGTTGAATCGATCTCCGAGTCAAAACCAAATCTAAACCCAGTACGGAATCAATCTCCTTTAGGAAAATTTCAAGCCTTTGGGATTGCCTGGGAGTGCCAAATCGGATACTTTTGGACATGGGAAAAGGCGAGTTGGGGGTGCTGGTAGGCAATCCATCTCCTGCAAGGGGCGATTTTTTTTTTTGTTTCAAATAGTTTGGGAGATTCCCAAAGTGCGTTATGATCGTGCATTCGCTGAGCTAGAAGTTTGTGACAGTTTGACCTGGATGTAAGCACATGCTGGTACGGGGTTCTGATCGAAGGGTTCTGAAAACCATCCTGGTGGGTAGGAAGGCCAAGTTCCTCATTTGAGGAACGCCAAGCGAGGAACCATTCGAATGATGCGCGAGGTCTTAAGTTTGTGTCGTGGATGCCCGTCCGTTGCCGATACGCGGCGTTCAGCTCATCACGTAAGCAAGGGTTGGTCCTAACAATCCTTTCGGATTGGAAGAAACGTCGCAATATTCAGTTGTTGCTTTTTTTGGCAAGAATTAAGGCTTCCGCATTGGACACATCCCTAGAAACGCTTAAAGCGATCTTGGGCGCCAATTTACTCAGACAAGGAGCCCCTGCCAGGTTTCCTGACGACGATCCCATTGAATTTTCTAGGACGAATGCCTCTTTGTTTCGGATTTGGACCCCCAAAATGGTCCCAGCCTTAAGAAAAGACGAGCCACCACAAACCGACCAATCTCTCGCGCCCGCGACGCACAGGACGGACCGATCCGCGGACCCCGTGCCCCTTTGAGGACGGACCGCTCCGCCTGCATGTGCACCAAGGGGTCGGAGGCGCAGCGCCGCCAGATCTGAGGCTCGGAAGGTTCGCTTTGCCGGATCTACAGGCTATGCTTGATGGCTCAACCACGGCGAGGAATCGCCCAGTTGTTTCTTCCCTTCTGGAGATCCTTGACTGAACAGGACCCCGCCATTGAAACAATTCACGTTTCATCACCAGCTACCCTTCAGCAGTTTCATCCAATTTGGGTCCAAGGCCATTCTCTTCATGGGGCTTGAACCCCTCTCCGCTGAAAGCTTCCCACTCTCAGACAAGTTAATTACATGGGTTGCCCCAAACGGGGGGATCCCTGAACAGAAGACTCCCCGACAAAGCCGTTGTTTGTTTCCATGGTAGTCTACAGAGTATATAATATAAGGCCGATAAGGCCTAAAGTGGGGGTGTCTCCCAAGCCAGCGGGATCCTGTTCAGTGAAGGCTCTCTGACCAGGATCGGGAGGAAACAACTACCTCCGTCCCTCAGATTCCTGAACTGGTGTGCCACGGGGGTCTACCGGAATCCCGAACGGTTTGCCCCGCTCGCTCAGCAAAACAATAGGATGGAGACGACATATAAAAACAGAAACACACGTCATATATTGGCTTTGACTGTTCTGCGTGAAGGCCTTGTCCTTATGCACGTGTTGTGCATGTCATTGTTATGTGCTCATACAACCGTGTTCACAGCTGTGCACCAAGTTGCATCAGTTGTATATAGAGTCTGATGATCGAAACTTTAGGTCTGTCTGTATTGTCATGATATGCCATCAAATCACTGGTACAAGCCAACTACATTGACCTGGTTTGCCGTTTTCTGATACATCCTTGAGACCCTCAAAACACTGAGGCATCATCTATGCTCAATGCCGGTGTCATTTCTCAGATTCCCCGCTAAAAGTTTAAGTTTAACTCTTTGTGGGTTAAATGGAAATCCCCACTAAACACTAAAAAGCTCAAAAGCTAAGGGGATGGCTGGGCACCATCAAGGTTGTTGAATGGGTAAGGAAAAGAAAACAAACGCAAACCACACATTTACACCCAACTGCCATGTGCCCAACGCCAGCAAACGACTCTGTAGTCCGTTTGTTGATCTCCTCTTGCGCAAGCCCGGAGGAAAGAGCGCAAAGAAACTTTTTGCACTCTGGCGCATTTCAAAGGCATCTTCTTACTTTGAAAGACTGGAATGGGAGGAGTTGCCGCAGTACTGATACACGGAGATAGGGTTGGCTGCACTAATGAGCGCTATTTAGGCAGCGGCATCGTGCAGCATGTTGAAGTTCGGCCAACTCCACGTCAATCCATTGTGGAAACTCACCCTGTCTGTGATGACATCCCATCACTTTATGACTTCAAAGCAGGCTCGCCTGAGTACCACCGAAATTGCTCTTAAAGCCAAGTTGCCAGCAACCATAACCCCTAGCAGCAAAAGACAGACCTGGCCAAAACTCCCATGTTCGTTTGTGCGAGCCCACCAAAACGACCACACAGTGCCACAAAGCAGACCGATCCCCGAACTCCCGGCCCCGTCCTGAAGGGTGAGCGGGCACAGGTCGGCCTCCACTTTCGCCATGGTGGCGGGACATTGCTGGCGCAGGCAGGGTTCATTTATTTCGACGGTTTCTGGGGGTTATCAAAGTCAGAAATGGGGCTTGGTTCCCTTTAACCCACCACTTCGGGGGTGACTCTGACCATGGGAACATAATGAGGCCAGGCAGGCGAGGGCAGGAAGCTGAAGCACCAACCAAAACACTCCTCCCCACACACACACACACCCCAAAAAAAAAAAGTGTTTCCAAAAATTGGAAAGACTTCCAAAGAAAAACGACCCCTCGCATGGATGTTGCCAAAAAAAGACCCCCGATTGGAGAAGGTTCGGAAACAAAGGACAACGACCCGTTTGGCGAATGATCAAACATGCCTTCCTTGAGCTGATGTTTGACTTGGGAAATCCAATGGGGGAGCCATCCATTGTCACTCCCCCGGACACAAACCCACATTCTCGTCTGGCATCGCAGGTTTTTCTTTGAAGCTTGATGTATCTTGATGTAGCTCGGAGATTGTGTTTAAGGCAAGCCGGTTTTGCAGGGTTGGACCAAGCCAACTTGGTTTAACATCATGGTTGCTTCGCTTCTCGCAGTGTGCCCTCAGCTTGTTGACTGTATCTCGCTGTGACTTGTTGTGCCTATTTGGGTGTCTGTTGCTGATGGTACCCATACCCAACCACGGGACGTGGCTCAATGTGGGTGTCTCTTTTTGAGGATACCCATGATACCCTTTTGAAGACGAAAGGAAGCCAGCCTGGGCAGACACGAAAGACGACAAGTGAACAAGCCCAACTTGTTTTGCAGGAAAATGCGGTGCGAGATATTTTGTTCCGTTGGCATGTGGCCGTCCCACGTTTTCCTGTCAAAGCAAGGCGGCCGTCCCGCGAAACTACGTGAAGCTGCGGCTGGCATATTGTTCGTTTTCTTCAGATCATGTTTTATTTGTTCAATTACAGCAGAGATGGTTGGGGCATTGTCCAGATTCCAGATGCGTGTTTTGATTTGTTCATTTCACCACTCAGTGTCAAGTTGTTTGTGCGCGCGTGTGTGTGTGTGTGGCAGCATACCCTTAGTAGAAACCTAGCAACACCTCCATTCGTGTTCCCCTCCATTTCATACCTACCCATTTCGTCTAGAGTAGATTATGGAATCCCTAAGGGGTAGTGGAGAGTCCTAGGGTTCTTTCGTGTTCCCTACACAAAAAACCTTGGGGTTCCTTAGGGAGCCTTCAGGAGCTTCGGCTTGGACCAGCCCCTTAGGGACTCCACAAGTCCATGGCTCGTATTCGCCGGTGGGCCTTTTTCCTGAACGCCGAGCCTGAAATGGGCCGTTGAACCCTTTCAAATGATGTCTTGCCGTACATGGGCAGGGACAGAGACCCTCATTCTGGGTCCTAAGTGAGCATGTGGAGGGTTTCTCAAAATTACTCTTCGGGGTTCCCTTTGGACACAATGTATCTCGTAATGTTGAGGATGTGACTCTATTGAACCCAGTAGTTCATGACAAAGTGTCAAGTAGGCAAACGTCTTGCGATGGAACTATGGTTTGGCGGTGTGAGGGCAGCTTCCTTCAAGTGCTCACAAAATAAGCGCGACGAAGAAGTACGAGGAATGCGGGGCCTCCAGAAAGGGGATCCTCGAATGTGGCGCTTGTCCTTTTGATTCTCCTTAGGAAGTACAGGAGCCTTTTGTCTTTTGAGAATGCCAGAAAAAAGACCGCCCATCTTTTTCTCAAGGTTGGCCTCCCATTGGTTTCATCGCCCTTTTGACCAACGAATATTCCCTGTTTCAGGCATGGCACATTATTGTTTGAACAACCTCCTTTTCCCTTTGAAGGCACTGGGCTGGTGCTTTAAGCACCATGTACTACCAACCTTGGATTCTACCATCCCCCTTATGTTGACCCAGGATTAATAAACCGTTCCAGTATTAGGGGGGCGTTCCCTCCAAAAGTGGTCTGAATCCCCCCAGTAATCAACCAGGGGTTTATTGATCCGGGGTTAATATTAAGGGAAACCACAAGGGGCAGCAGGTAGCAGGCAGGACCCTCGCCCCTTGGGCGACGCGCCTTGACGATGATGCACAGGCATTCCAGGCATAGGTGCAACAGCTCCTGGCATAGCAGCGCCGAAAGGGGTTTCCTCGGCTTCCCTTTTAACGGCGAAAAAAAATGCCTCAAAAAAACAAAGGACAAGAGAGTTTGGTGCACTGGTTCCTGGTGGTAAATTATATGGTGAGTGTACCCCATGCCTTGCCCTTGACACGAAAACTTATGACTCCATAAACATCACCCCGCCCAGAAACTACCCAAAATGTCAATGCCTTGAAAAGTAACATGTACATCTGCTGCCAGCTGGCACATCTTCGGATAGTCCTGCATCGCATGTACCGATGTTGGCCCTTGAATACCTTTATGTTGAGGACACAGTCACTCTGTTAATGAATGCAAACCGATAAAGTCAGGCTGTATACGTATGATCTCAAGTATGCCAACATTTAAACATGTGATCATTATGTCCCTTCCGAATTCCCAATGAAAGAAGGGTCACGCAAAGCAAAATGCCAGCTTTATGTCAAACAAGCGCAGAAAATATGTCATCCTTCTGACAAATACCCTCCTGCAGATTGAAAGGCAAACAAAAAAATGCGTTGCCATATAGTATTGGAGGAATCTCCTCTTCCGGGGGAGGGATTGAGTTTGTTGATTTGGGAAGTGGCCTCTAAACGCGCGGCCACGATTCACTCGTGACCCACAGCAAACACAAAGCATCACCTGAAGCAAACCCTTGAAACTAAGATGGGACCCTACGATCCACTAGGGAAACATCTGTGCAAATGTTCATCGTACAGAAACCTGAAATAAGGAAGGAAGGGATCTTCTTTCATCATGGGTGAGCTCGTCTTACACCCCCTCCCTCCGTGAGCTCGCTCTAGTAGGTGCACAATGATAGAAGAACACACCAGCTGAAGCAAATCAACAGGGATGTGTCAAACATCTTGCCACTGTGCCGCCTTTTGCGTCAACTTTCACAGGCGGACCCAACTTTTGCCCCCCCCCCCCCTGGCCAAATAAAAACACAAAAGAAAGAAAGAAAGAAAGAAAGAAAGAAAGAAAGAAAGAAAGAAAGAAAGAAAGAAAGACAGACAAACAGACTGGCAAACAGAAAGAAAGAAAGAAAGAAAGAAATAAAGAAAGAAAGAAATAAAGAAAGAAAGAAAGAAAGACCGAACAACAGCATTTGGGTGTGTTTTTTTCAGAGAATCCCCCAAAACAAGCGATTATTATGTTGATTGTCCCTGTAACACCGACCAAAAAGGGGTACCAACTCAAAAAAAAGAAGAAAAGAAGACGAGCCACTGGTCCGTCCGGCCGGTCCGAAATGGATCGATCTGAGCTCCTCGTCCGCCTCTCGGAGCAAGGAGCCCAGAGAGGCGAGAACGCCCTTCTTCAGGAGCAACTCCTAAGTTCTGGAATTCAGAGTCGAACAAAAATGATATAGTAGCTGGATTCGGGGTTAAGGGACCATTCATTCGTCAAGGCGAATTGGCTGCTCAAATAGCTGGAGCTTTGGATTCTGAATTCGGAGTCGAACTGGCTGGCCACCCAAAATGGAACACCCCTTCTACACGATGGGTCGGTCCGTGCAGTTCAAATAATTCACACATGAAACAACCCATTTTGCCCAACCATGCATGGGGGAAAAACAGTGTTGAAAGCCATCTTCTGCCCTTCGTACCAGTCGACATCTTCCCAACCCATGTGGGCTATTGGTCCAACAGATCTCAGGAAATCAACGTGAAGCCATCACCAGAGTCCAACTGCCAAACCTTTCAAAAAAGTCGGCCGAAATGGATCGAGTCTGCCCGAGGGATTTTTCATCGTTCTCCGGGACTCTTCCGGCCTTTGTGGTAAGCACCGTTTCCTTGAAGGAATGCATGGGATTTCTGTGTTCTCCAAAGGGCAACGCAGAAAGGGCAGCTCCCCACCTCCTCCCAAAGTGCAACTTCGGTGGCTCCGTTGGCTGTAAGAACACATGAGCCCACCCCCAAAACCGGCCGTCAAGAAAGAGAAGTTGTGGGGAGCCCGGCCAAAACGTGGCTTGCACCAACCACGTCTCTCCAAGTAATTCGAGGGGAACTTCTTTTGCATGGATGGTCTTATCATTTGTTTTCTTTAGGGAAAGCCTAAAGACTTGCGTGGCTCCCGGGCACTGTGAGATCGAGCCGGCGTGTCTGACGAGACAAAGCCCTGAAAAAAGCGATCCACTGGTCGGAGTCTCAGGTGTTCCCCGCAAGAGAAGGCTCCCGCACGGACGATTCAACGTGCGGCTTACCCACCCAATCATGGAAGGTGACAACCACCCCGCATCAGCTTCCGTGAAATGACTTGGCCCACACTTGGCCCAGATCCGTACCTGCAAATATCTTCAGAGGAGGGCCCAGAGCCATGGCGACTTTGGATTAATCCGGAGAAGCCCACTAGTCAGCGAAACGTCCAAACGTAGATATCACGTCCTGTCTAAAGGGGGAATCAACCCTGAAAGTCGTCTGATTCTCCGGACAGATCCGAAGTCGACATCGAACTTTACCTTCCATTTGCTTAAGTCCCCTGCAAAAGAAAAAAACAACAGCAGTGATAGATTCCCTTTAAAGCCAAAAAGGGAAAATACGACATATTCTTGAGCAAATAGAAGTTACTTTCCCCCCGACAACTCCGGTCGCCCGTCCTCGCGCAAGGCCTCGTCTTGGGTGGAGGTGAGGAAGCGGCAGAAGACGCGGCAGGCACTGACCAGTCGAACGCGAGAGACTCGTTTGCTTGCCTGCTGACACCTGATTAAACCCTCCACTTATTCAGGGTGTTTGCTTGTTAGTGGGGAATCCTTTTCAGAGAAACCGGGACCCCATGTCCACCAACATTCAACTTCTTCCGGTGGCCCCCGAGCTCACGGTGATAACTCTTCTGAAGTCGAACCTTTCAAGATCTTGGTCTGCGTTCTTTTCAGCGTGACCAAGGCATAGTCAACCGGTCGCCACGGCAAAATCCTCCGCAAGTGGCAAGGGCAAGCGCTCTACAAAAAAAAACGGCTTCGGACTCGGAAGCCTTCGGTTCGCAAGCGCGACAACCCCAACACCAAAGCAAGACAAAACACATGCATTGATTCCAAGACCAACGGATGTTTGAGTCCAAGCATGAATCAGCGATTCGAAAGCTTCTATTTGGGGCAGACGTAAAAACAGCAAGCGAGGGTCCGGAAACCATTGGACGGATGCACAGATTGCGAAACTTGATTGCGCAAAGCGGTGTGCAAACGTTCTTGGGGTGGATCCAGAAACCTTCTGTACGTGCAATACATGACATTGAGTTGCATTAAATTACATTACATTGATTACATTGCATTGCATTACAATACATTGCATTACATTACATTTCAGTACATTGCATCGCATTACCTTACCTTACGCTACATTGCATCACATTACATTGTATTGTGTTCTGTTCCATTCTGTTACATTGCATTCCAGTACAGTGCATTACATTGCATTACATCCCATACCGTTGCAGCACAACATTACAGTCCGTTGCAGAACATTACCTTGCACTACATTGCGTTGCACTGCATTGCACAGGATTACATTGCTCTGCAATACATTACAACACATGACAATTGTCTACATAACATGACAACATGAAACACAAATAAACAAACAAGCAAAATGCAAGCACACCCGCACACACGTACGCAAGCAAGCGAGCAAGCAAGCAAGCAAGCAAGCAAGCAAGCAAGCAAGCAAGCAAACACAGAAACAAACAAACAAACAAACAAACAAACAAACCAAACAAAACAAACCAAACAAAACAAACCAAACAAAACAAACAAACAAACAAAAAAACAAACAAACAAACAAAACAAAACACACAATCAAACAAAAACAAACAATCAAACAACAACAACAACAACAAAACAAACACACATACACACAACAAACCCACCAACCAATCACAAAAACCATCAGCCAGACAACCAAACACACACAACCACAGAACCAACCAATCAGCCATCAAAAGACAATACCCAACCAGCCAAACAATCAAATAGACAAAGAAACACCGAAACAAAGATACAAATTTTAAACACATAAACAAACAACCAAAACAACAATAAGGCACACAAACATACAAACAAACAAAACAAACAAACAAACAAGCAAGCAAGTAAGAAAACACACGCGCACACACACAAGCAAACACACAAACACCCAAACCAACAACACAAACTGACACACAGGCACACACACACAAAAAAAAGACACAAAGAACCTGGCGAAACCAAACAAACAAAAACAGACAGAAAAGACGCAGACGTTCCGGAACCGAGGCACCGGGCCTCACCCGCACGATCAAGGGCTCAGTGCTTGCAAGGCCGGCCGCCGCGCCCTATGGGAGTTGAGGGGAGCCATGGGACCAGCCTCATGGGCTGCCCTCAGATCCCCAGCTACACGTGACTAACTTTTAGTGGGTTAAATGGAAACCACCACTAAACACAGGGCTAAAAGGCTAGGGAACCGGATGGCTGGGGGCCAAGATTCGTTTGAGCACTCTGGGGAAAAGAACATATTTCCTCTAGGGATAGATTCCCTTTAAACATGACAGGGAAAAAGTAGCAAGATAATCTTAAGCAAATGGAAGTGACCATTGATCTAGTAACCCATTGCTGCCGATATAGCACCATTTTGAAAACACGGTGACCATTGATCCATCAGCCATTCGGGACCTGTCAACCTTGCCGGGATCAAACCTTCGGCTGACCATTGATCTCCTCTCTCAGACAAGTGGCCCAACGGAAAGCAAAACGGTGGAAACCCGTTGGCAACAAGCTGACTCGCTTTACAGTTGAAATGGGTGTGTCTCAAAATAAGGGATCCCCATGGGCAGTGTTTGCCGCGTGGACTGCTGGCTCCGCCACCCACAGCTCCACCATGGGTTGTGGCCATGCTACCCGAACAGGATCTCCCGCGCCAGCGGAGTCTACGGGCAAATCCTGGTGTTGCTCCCCGGTTTTGCTCGCCAAAAGCTCAAGGCCGGCGTTGTTTGCTAGGGCCATTTAGGGCTGGAATGGGGTGGGCTGGGTTCAAAGTAAACTTTGTCATGATCATAGAGTCAAAATAACATCCTGCAGGACCCATTGATACACAAATGTTTGCTCGAGCTTTCGTGGCAAAATGTGGCAAATAAGTGCGCGAGTAATGGTAGTTTCAGCACATGCAAACACACGGATTGTGGGGCAGCGCTCTTGCCAAAGCCTTGCACACTTGTTGGAATTGCGCCCGAGTTGCGGAAAATTGCGGAGGAGTAGCGGGACATTACTCTCGAGTTGCGGGTTCGTTTTCTCTCGAGCTCTTCACACAAGCAGCTAGGCAACCTAAAAAAGGGCTCGAATTGGATTGAGCAGAAGAAAAGCGAGCGAATGCTAAAAACTGTCCGGAGCAGTTGTTTGTGTATCAAGGTCCTTCCAGGTTTAATCATTGTAGTCATAATAAGAATAATAGTACTAAAAGTGATCATTTAGCCTTTATAGTGCAGGGATCCTTAAATTTAAAGACACTGTTCAACGGCACAAAGGAGATGTTGCAGGGAGCAAACAACTTTCAACCGAGCACATGGTGTCCGTATGGCTTTCCGATGCGTCGCGCAGTAGCGTTTCCGACGTTCCGAAATTGCTTTTCATCCGACTGGAGATCAAGCAGGATCACCTCCAAGACAGGAAAAGAGGTGAATTGCTAAGTTGCGACAGAATCTGGCAGGGTGAATTGAAAACCCCGCCAATTTCATGTGGATCTGATACAACAGGATCCCTCCGATCCCAAACGATGCAGACAGGAAGGGATCCCTCCGATCCCACATGAAACACACGCACACACACACACAGATGCAAACAGAGACGCACTCACAGACAGACACATCCTCCGCCCAAGAGTTTCTTGGCATATGAAATGGGCCTCTGCCGGGCGTGTGACACGACTGCTTCTATCCTGGAACTCTGCGGGCAAGCCGGGGAGTCCCCAAGTTGCATCTTTCTAGTCTTCCCACCAAAGGAAATGGAACTATGCGCCCCTGGCAAACAGACTTGACTCTCCAAGAGATCAAGAGGGCGTGGACACATTGGGGAGACCAGAAGTGCTCCCCCCAACAAAATTTCCACCAGGAAGCCATCCGAGCCTACCCAAAACCGATACGCTGGAAGTTGCGTCAGCTTACACCTCTTGAGGGTTCCATGCTCGGGATTGGTTTCTAAGGAGAAACCAAAGGGAAACACCAGAGGCCACCCCCCTTTCGAGGGTTCCCCGAACCCCCAAACGGAAGCTTCCACGTGTTTCGGACACCACAGGGCTTTCGGGAAACGCCAGTTTCCGGACATCCGGACATCCGCAACCCAAAGTTTACCCGAGGGAAACAGGTTCTGGCACTGGACATCACCAAATGTCCCTGGAACCGTAAATCCGAAACCTACATCAACAATTTACCTTAAACACAGGTTCCGGAACCGTTTTTTCTGAAACCATCCATATATTTTCAATGGAAACTTGGCCGTGCCACCCAAAAACCCACCTCCCCAAAGCCTCGAGAAGCCGCGGCACCTCCTGCCCCGCCTCAGCTGGCCGCTTTTCCACGGGTTTTTGGGGGCCAAACCAATTGTAAGACACGCCCAAGAAATGGGTCAGTCGGTTTTTTGGGGCACCGCACAAAAATGGCCCAGGGTTTTCCTGGCACTTTGCCTTTAAAGCTACATCGAGGTGCTCAGAACTGACTCTGGGTGTTGGGAATGAACAGTGTGGGGATTTTGAAGGGAACGATCGGGAAGGATACTATAGGAAACCATTCCGTTTCTCATTCCCTGCATCTCTCGCACCAAAGGGGAGCCAAGTACACAACAAATGCTTGCGGCTCCGACCAGAATCGGAGACAAGGTTTGGAGCATTGGCTCGGACTCTCTAAATTAGAGCGGCTCGGAGGCTGAGGCAAAATTCATTCCAAAGCAATCGAAACGGGCTGTTGTTTTCAAGGTCTTCTTTTCTGCGATTTCAAAAGGAAGGGGAGGCCATCTGCCACCTGTAAATATTTATGGCTGGCTGGCTGGCTCAATTGCAAGTGTAACAGCAAACCATCCGGGTCGGCAAATGCATCGCATCAGCAAATAGACAGCAACAAAACGCCATCTTTGCCCAGTACTCCTGGCAAAAGCAAAGGCTGTCCTTTCTGGCTGTCCTCAGTTCCCCCGCTAAAAGTGACTGACTTTAAGTGGGTTAAATGGAAAACTAAACACTAAAAAGCTCAAAAACTACAAAACCGGATGGCTGGGAGCCATCAAGTCAGTTTTGTATTGGTCGATCTCAAAAGGCCCCGCCTTGCAAAGAAGCAGCGGCCGTGAGGCTTTTGACCAATGACCAGCAGCTCCAAGGCGTAGCATGCCAGCTGAGCTATGGCAAGCTTTTTGTTGAAGGGAAGGGTAAACATGGTAAAGCTCCCGTGGGCGTAAGTCCTGGGCTATTGCAAAAAGGACTCACTCAGTCCGGCAGCTCTCCCGAAATCGGGGTCTAGCGCCGGAACCTCCGGGAAACAACCCGCCGGAACCGGCGGGAAGCGACACCGGCGACCGGCTTTGCAAGCGTAGCCAGCCGAATTCCACGAGAACTCGTCAGCCCTACTTTGGGGCGAGTCAGCCAGAGTTTCACAGCCTCCAGATCTTGTAGGCATTCTCAAACCGAAGACATACCTGCAATAATGAACTCCTAAAAAAAACTTCATGATGTTCGTACATCCCCGTCAGAAGGTTGTCTACTGACCGAAATGTCACTTCCGGAAGCAAAACTACACCCAGCCGCAAATCTCTTGATGCTCAAGATAAGGGTCCGCTCTGCAGCTCAACAAATGTTGTATGTACACAAAGATACTCGTGTCGAGGACATCAACTTTGTTTGCATCAATTGCCAACGATACCGTCATGTCTAGATGTGTAGAAGACATAAGCATATTGATGGGGCATCTAAAATCGTCCCCTTTTTGCATCAGGCACAGGAGATGTGCGATCCATTTGAGGGAAGCATGAAGCAGAAAAACGCTTCCACAACGCAACACTCAAGTTGAAAGAGGTGTTGGAGACTGATTGAAACCATGTACAACCCTTTTGTAAAATCCGTTTCAGTTCCCATTGGCCCAGTTTTGTTCCGGGCGTTAAACAAGCCCTGTTCTGAGAACTGCCCATCTTTTGCCCGTTCCTTGCGATAGAGACCACTTTGGGGCCGCGGATTGTGTGCTTTCCCCCATCTGATAGATACATTCCACGGGTTCAACTGCAACTGCATGTGAACAGCCGCACCTTCCATCAACGCGTGTGGGAGGCTGCAACACTATCACGGCCCTATAGTACAAGCCATACAGAGCTCATTGCCCTCCGCCCAACCGCGCGTTGAGTGCGCGGTGAAAACACCGCGCTGAGCGTCAAGACTCTGAACCAGCGGAGCTGGATGGGGCTTGGAAGCCATTCAATGCTAGATATGGCTTGGTTGAGACCCCTTTGACTACATTCTCAGATTCTGGCTCAGTGAGCCTTTTGAAGATCTAAACCTGGGTCGCTTTCAGCGTACTATCTGTCAAGGCTTGATTGAGTGGACCCTTGTAGGTGACACTAGCCATGTTGGATGAAGTATGATGGGAACCTTCTCACAGATAGTAAAGGCATATATAACCTACTGGCTAATTACATGGATCTGTGGCCAACCGGTTGCCTGCTGGAGTTCACTCGGTTCACGCGATGCGTAGGCGGACCGAACTGAATTTCTGTGAGCCTTGCAACGTCAAATGCCTTTTCCAGTTGGGTGAAGACAACTGGCTCGGATGCCTCCCAGCCAAGCTACAAAGCTATGATTCATGCCGACAAATCATTGGTTGCACAAAACAATGCCGATCCCGACAAGAGGCAATATGTTGACTACCTCCTGCGAAAAGCTTAACTTTTGGTGGGTTAAATGAAAACCCCACTAAACTCTAGAAAGCTAAAAGAGCGGCCAAGTTAAAATTCAGCGGTGCGAATAATTAAAACTCACCTGTTTGGTCACCCCAGCGGAAATCACCTTGTTTTCAGATATCCTCAGGCCCCCCCTCTGCACGAAACAAGTATATCCTTAACCCGGGATTCGTTGAGCAGAAAGCGGATCTGACATGTCGAATGTCAGGGGCAAATAATTTCTCATGTTGTCCTCGCATGACTTAATTTGGGTCTTTATTTCCCGAGCCCAAAACCCGACACTCGAAAGTCCGATGCACGAAAGAGAACTCCTGACCTGAAATCAAAGACGATCCAGGACAAAGAGAACACCCACCCACCTCAGCCCAAGCTGCACGGCATGTGGATCAAGGAAAGCATGCATTGTAAGTTCACAAGCGAGTGTCTTGAAAACCAGCGTGTTCATTTTGTTTGCTCAAGAAATAAGGCGCTATCACAAGTGACCGCCAACACCGTACCCTGCAACCCTATTCAATACTGTGGCCCCTCTCCGTGCAATCAGGCGCTTCCTCGTGCTCTGAAAAGAGTCTCACGCGATTTGCGTGCATCCCTCACGCGAGCAAAAGCAGTATGCACCTCAGCGTGGCAAACCGGGCATCCACAAAGGGCTCTGACATGGGGATGGGGACCCATTGAACTCCCCCCTCAAAAACGGCAGGATTCTGCCCAGCCTCAAGCCAGCCAACTTTGTTGAAGGGCAGGCTTGGTGTTAAAGACTGTGTCGCTGAGGTCGCAGGGTGTTTGTCACACAACAAAGAAACATAAAAGCAAGAACCTGGATCTTCCAAATCATGTAATTTCACGTAAAATCCGGAGACTACCAATTGTTTGAGGGTCTCAGTGAAAAAACACGGAGTTTTCAAACTCCTGGTTTTTGAGGTAAAACTCCTAGAAATTGATTGTCGCTTCTGGAAATGGTTGCACACCTGAAACCCCTAGAAATCGCAATTATTCGATACTTGACGGAAGGAACTCTCCAATTCAGACATATTCTGAATCAGAATCATTCACCTGAATCAGAATCGTTCACCTGAATCAGAATTATTTATTCAGAATTCTGAATTATTCTGAATTCGGAATTATTGCCTTTGGGCGACAAATTGGCAAAACCGGAAAGCACCACACCTGAAACTCAGCGCAAAACACCCGCAAAAAAGCCCGCAAACTCCCGCAAAAACCCGCAAACTCCCGCAAATCAAAAAAGAACGGAGTTTCCGGAGTGTGCGTAGTAAAATCAGTGGAATACCCACTCCAGTGCAGAGTTGCATAATTGCTGGGATAGTGTACAGAGTTGCACAATTGCGCACCCAAACAACGAAAAAGACAACAAACCTTGAATCCAATTGTTTCCCCCAAGAACCACTGCTAGTTTTTGATGTTCACTCCTGCCTTTTGCAAGCCACTCCTGCTTTTTGATTCCTGCATTTGAAACACCTGAAACTCCTAGTTTTCAGAGGGTCTCCTGGAAATATCCCGGAGAACGGAAAAACAGAGAAATAACCCGGAGACGGAGGACCCAGGAATGGCTCAAAGCTTGCGGCGGTCAACCACGGCGCGAGCTTAAGGCAGTGGATTCGGGAAGATGGCATAATTCACTTGTTGTTTACGACCACACTGTAAATCCAATTCGGTTGATTCATCTGCCCACAATGGTTCATGACGGCACGCGGCTCAGCATGGCTCTCTTGACCTTCAGTTCCACTCAACTCGTGAACGCCTTGGCCAAAGAAAGACTCTAGACTTCTTTTTTCCACTAAAACTTAAACTGGTCCAAACCCAACAAAGTGACAAAAGTGTATCAACTCAGAAAGTTAGTCCATTGCAGCCAGGGCACAAACCTACCGCGGGCATCGCAAAAGGTCTTCGGCCCAGGTCAGTGTCGTCCGGGTCAAAGACCACGCCGGCCCCTCCTGTTAGCCCACGAAAGGAATGCTAAAGAGAACCAATTGCAGAAAATGTGGGCGTTTCTCAAGTTCGGAACTCTTCAGGTTGACTTCCTCTTGGCTCCTCCTTAAAGTCGTCCAGAAGCGGGCTCCCCTCCCAAAAACTCTCGCACGCCCAAGGTCCTGAATTACTTCTCGAAATGCCCAGGTGTGACACAATTCCTTGAACCGCGGCTAGCTTCATAGGGAGAATGCATGCAGCCAACCATCCCAAGCCTCCAAAGTTGTCTCAAACCCCCGTAAAATAGGTTGCTTCCTTTTGGCTTCCAATAGGAAACAACGCCGCAAAGGGGTCCTCTTTTTGCATGCTATGTTCAGGAACCCATTCAGTCCCACTGTTTTTGACATTCGTCGCGTGAGGGGATCAGCAGTCGCTGGTGACACGCCGACCACGCCCTCTGTTTCCAAATGCCTGACCTCAGCAATGTCAAGCTCTGAACACAAAGCTCCAGTGTGCCACTTTACTCAGTTTGTCAATAACATTGCGTCAGACTACATTGCGTCCTTCCTCATCTTAAGATTTCATGTTGGATGTTAGCACCATATTCAGTGGTGTGCGTGTGTGCCTTGTGGGAATGGCTTTCACAGGAAAGCATTGGCAACCTGCCCATTTCGCATGTGCCCATTTCCCTTTTGACTTGGGAGTGGCACTGGCAGCCTGCCTCTCAAGGGAAGTGACAACGCCTTCTTGCAAGGGTACCTTTCGTTTGTGCCTTTAAAGGGAAACACATGGAACGCCAGGAGTTTGGGGGGTCCGGCTATCTCAAGACAGACACATATAAAAAATAGGTTGGTTCCTCAGTGCAAGTTTAATAATATAGTATTGATCATACTTGGCCCTATCGTCGCAGCACAGACAACAATGGTGTCATCCCGCTCGAGTTGTTCTATGATCGGAACGGCAACCCACTTGGTGAGCGTCGTCATTGAAAGCCTCGCTACGGATGGACACTGTTTCCTCGCCCTTTGTCGTTCCTTATGACACTTAGACGGTAACAGTGCGTCTCCCTTGTCCATGTTCTCTGGGGCACGTTCCCAGCACCTAGATATTTCCCTTAACCCTCGCTCAGTCCTCCGTTGTCTGGTATCTGGGCCTCTTCCTGAGTTGGGGAGACGATTGAACTGTATCAGATAAGATTGCGGATCCTTGTAACGTAACACAGATCCGTGTATATATATGGTCACCCCCCCCCAGGGCCTACCTTTCTACTTTTTGCATGAAAGAGATTTATTTGCAGATGTTCAGTGTCCACTTGGTTTGCAGATGCCTTGCAGAAAGCACTGTAATTTACGGTGTTTTTGTGCATTGTTTGATATTGTCTCAGATGTGCTTTCTATACTTGATGCAAAACAGGATTCGAGAAAGCAACAAACACGAAAACGGAAAGCGTTTTCAGATGCAACTTTGTCAGTGTTAAAAACACTGTTATTTGCAGTGATTTTGAAGGAAACTGCAAAAAAGCACCTGTTTCTTACGTTTTTTGATGGTTTCAGCCTCAAAACCTGCACAGGCTCAAAAAATTGCAAAAAATCCAAACCTGGAAGCTCCAAAACCTGCACAGACTCAAAAAAATGCAAAAAATGCAAAACCCAGATACAATGTCAGAGGTCAGGGCTTGATTGGCCTGGACTTTTGCATTTGTTGCATTTTGTTTGAGCCTGTGCAGGTTTTGGAGCCTTGGATGTTTAAAACCTGCACAGGCTCAAAAAAATGCAAAAAATGCAAATCCCAGATGCAATGTCAGAGGTCAGGGCTTGATTGGTCTGGACTTTTGCATTTTTTGCATTTTTTGAGCCTATGCAGCCTTGGATGTTTAAAACCTGCACAGGCTCAAAAAAATGCAAAAAATCCAAACCTGGAAGCTCCAAAACCTGCACAGGCTCAAAAAAATGCAAAAAATGCAAAACCCAGATGCAATGTCAGAGGTCAGGGCTTGAGTGGTCTGGACTTTTGCATTTTTTGCATTTTTTGGAGCCTGTGCAGGTTTTGAGGCGTCCAGGTTTGGATTTTTTGCATTTTTTTGAGCCTGTGCAGGTTTTGGAGCCTTGGGTGCTTAAAAAACCTGCACAGGCTCAAAAAAATGCAAAAAATCCAAACCTGAAAGCTCCAAAACCTGCACAGGCTCAAGAAATGCAACAAATGCAAAACCCAGATGCAATGTCAGAGGTCAGGGCTTGATTGGTCTGGCTTTTTGCATTTTTTGCATTTTTTTGAGCCTGTGCAGGTTTTGGGGCTTCCAGGTTTGGATTTTTTGCATTTTTTGAGCCTGTGCAGGTTTTGGAGCCTTGGGCGCTTAAAACCTGCACAGGCTCCAAAAAATCACAAAAAAAACCAAATCCTTTACTTGTTTCTGAAGAATGGAAGACAGATTGGATTGCTGAGCTTTTTCACAGAAGCATCGTGCTGCAAAACTTTCCAGAAGTTCAAGCGAAAGGGCGCTGGCATGTCCGCAAAGCGGCCATCCTTAGCCGCGCTGCTGACTTGAGATTGCAAAGTAGCATCGAAGGCTATAGGGCCAACAAAGTCGAAGAAGTGCTTTGCCTTGCTCTTGTCCTTGGGATGATCAAGAGGAAGGTCAGTAGGCGAGACAGGACCACGAGGCAAGTCCACGACATTGGGCTTGGACAAGTTCTTGAGGAAGAGCGCGTTGGTGGCATTCAGGGCCGTTTCCAGAGAGATTTCACTGGCTTCTGACATCATTGCTACAAGAAAAAAAGAGATACTTTGAATGACCTGGTTTGAGCTTCTAGCAGCAGAGTAATATATAAAGGAAACTGTGTCTAACATCAAAGAAAAATGTACATATATATATATATATGCTCACCCCCTACTGTTGAAATTATCAGTTTTTCTAGACTGTGCAAGTGAAAAGGTAGGCCCTGGGGGGGGGGGTGAGCATATATATATATATATATATTTATGCATGGCCATGGGTCAAAATCCCGTACCCCCAGTGAACATCCCAATTCCCAATAAAATAGACCAAAATGGGTGGTGCACCCACCCCACAGAGTCATATATGTATATATACTTCCCGTTCAAACATGATCTAAAAGGAAACTCCCTGCAAAACAACGAAACATATGTGGCATAGGAAACCATGTGTAATCCCTTAACTTCAACCAAATGTTTGCCCAAGCGCATGAGTTCCTTGTTCTTGCCCCCCCTGCAAAACCAAACTCATAAAGCAACTCTGGCCAAAAAAACTGGTGCGAGCGAACAGATGCGGTTTCTCGGCGCATCTCTTGAAACCCGGCGAAACCTTTGAGACATGGACTTGCCCAGCTTTTGTGTTGCGCAAAAGGACTCGCCAAAGGGAAAACAGCCAGGGGGCCCAAATGAGATTTGAGACACACCCAAATGAGCGGACAGCATTATCAATATTTGCGTGCGCCTCTTTTTAGAAGACCTCCCAAAATAATGGCATTCCCTCTTGATTTCCCTTTCAACCCACAACAAAACGGGTACCCTCAACGAAAGACACCCAAAATCGGGCCCGGTCTTATATACCCCTTGAGTTTGTGAATATAAGTTGCCCTATGCGTCACGCTTCTGGAACTCCCCAGCCAACAGTCTACCAAGGCTCATAAAAGCCAATTGTCAATACTACCAACATGAACCGCCGGGTCGAGGAATGGGCAGCTGGATTTTGGAATTGTTCAAAAGCCGCAAATCCAAAAGAAACTCAGGGAAACATAGGGGGCATCCGTCCGACCTCAATTTTGTGGCTTCCATCTTCTGCCGTGAAGCATTGAGCATCACACCCCTTCCATCCCACTGGCCTTGCCCACTCCTTCGATGATCGGCGGCTCTACCTGCCCAGCTGAGACTCGTGAAACATGGCCACTCTTGTGAAACGAACATGGGTCTGTCTGTTTTGAGCGTACCCCTTTTTTGGTGGTTTTCGGAAAGCCAAGAGTGGGTTTTGACTTGCAGGGAGAGCGGGGTCCCTGGCAAAAAAAACATGCATGTGGACCTACGCCCTTTTCCACAGGATCTCCTGCAAACCGTGCACTTACCTGGGACGTACTGGTCGATTCGACCGGGGCCCTGCAAAACGCAACAAACTGTTTGCTGGTTGACAGGCAAAATGAAGAACTTTTGCTGGTGGAAGGGTGGAAGGTCAGTCTGGCTCGCACCCTACAGAGCACAAATGCAAATGTCCATGACGCATGTCGAGTTGTTGAGGTAAGCATGCTGCGCAGATTCAAGACTGAAACGAGTTGCTGTAAACCAAAGGTGTGACCAATACTCCATAGCTTATGGCTGATTCGTGGCTCGAATAGAGAAACCAAGCCGTTGGCAAATGAACATAACAATTTGTTTTTATAACCTAAAACCAAATATACACAAACCCATAACAAACATAGACAAACCCATACAACTAATCGATCAACATAGACAAATGGCAGATCAAATGACCGGCTCCACGGATTTTTCAGTTCGGAAATGGAACCGGCGGACTGGGCTGCAAGCGCTTGAAAGCTGCTGTTGACCCTGCAAAAAGTGACAACTACTTGGGGGTTTAGTGGAGGACACACCCATAAATCATTTCAACCAAAAAGTTAAAGTCTAAAGATCCAACCCAATAGCAGTCAAGTATCCTAAAGAGTGGTGCAGTCATGAACTGCGGAACACTGCCAAACATGAGCTTTCAATAGGTCAAAGTTCTACACGCCACACATCCATCCCCTTGCAGTTGCCTTTGCGGACAGATCAAGACCGCACCGAAAAACGTGTCATGACAATGGTAAAAGGGCCCTGCCTTGAGCAATAGTTGGAACCGTTTGTCTTCAGGGGAAAATCGTGGCTTGAGATTGCCGTTCTTGTGTGTCCCGTTAAAACCACCCCGACGGCGTATTCAAACAAAACCTAACCGATGGCATCACCATGCGTGAAAGCACATGACGGTCCCGTGGATTGCTTTCTCGCTGCCTGTCTTTACACCATGGCTCTTGATGACCAGCAGGAAACATCACCAAAGCTTGAGGCTTTGGTTCATGCTTTGCTTGTCTCCAAATGGGGCATCGCCAAAAATAACAGCCGGCAATCTCTCAAACAAAGAAGCAAGCAAGCAAGCAAGCAAGCAAGCAAGCAAGCAAGCAAGCAAGCAAGCAAGCAAGCAAGCAAGCAAGCAAACAGGCAAGCAGGAAAGCAAGCAAGTAAGCAAGCCAGCCAGACAGCAATCAAGCAAGCCAGCAAGCCACCAAGCAAGCATGCCAGCAAGCAAGCATGCCAGCAACCAAGCCAAGCGCGCCAACAAGCAAACACATATCGAATCAAACGTACACATAAAAACACAAACAGGCAAGCAAACAAACACGCGAGCAAACAAAGAAACAAACAAACAAACAAACAAACAAAAAACAAACTAATAAACAAACAAACTGATGACAATGAGCGAACCAACAAGCAAGCACACAAACAAGCGCATGAGCAAACAAACAAACAAACAAACAAGTAAGCCACGCAAACAAACGGACGGACGGACAAACAACAACCAAAACCTCCGATTGGCCGGCATGCCCGGCTGGCACTTAGGGATACGTCCACATCCCATGCGCCTCAAGCACCACCAATCCAAAGTCCTTCCACACCAAGGCTTCAACCTCGCCAATGGCAGGGTTCGCCCACATCAACAGACCATGGTCGTTTAAACAATTGGCTGTTGGCTTCTCTTGAAAGGGGCCAATGATTGGTCGTTCAAGATTCGCCCAACCCCGGCTTTGGCTGCTTCAAAACATGGCATACACTATGATCGTGCTGGAGAAACAGACAAACTTATTGAGGGACCTTGCCATCCCCTAGCAGCAATTTCAGCGTTCAAGTGGGAAGGTCCAGCTGGCTTCGATGGAGGTACACTCGGGTCCCTGGAATGTTGGGATTTGCTTTCAGCTTTCTTCTTTCCGGGAATCAATGTACTACCTTTGTACAGCTATAGTATATACTTTTGTACATATATACATACTATGTATTGATTTATTCATTTCTGTATGTATGTAGGTACTGTGATACCCAGGGAAACTCCTTAAGCTGAGGGCAGACCCCAGAACCCTGCTTGAAATCAGCCTGTCAGATTCGGTGAATTCTCCTTGGATGGCTCTAGGGGAACCCTGCACCCCCTCGATGCAGGGGCTGTGTTATTCAGGGATCCTTACCTGAACAACACCTGAACATTGCAACGTGTAAATGGTGGTTTCCATTTCTTTATTGTTGTGTTGAAAAAGCAGCATGTTTCAAATGGTTGCAACATGGAGATCTTTTCAGGAGCCCTGTTAGAGGGGATCCGAATCTCTGCTAGATCCTGCACTCAAAGCGGTCGCAGACCCCCATTTTTTGGGGATCCACATTCAAATGCAGCCGGTGGGGCCGGAACCCCCCTGTTCATGTACAATTCATTCAGACCAACACTCTCGGCAAATTCCCGAGAAATCGCCAACCGGAGGCCATGGGTGTCCGTTTAGGTTGGTTTGGATAGAAATTGATGGTTTCCACTGGTTTACATGGGTTCTATAACCCATTTTCCCAGGCCCTTCCATTTTTCCAAAGGTCACCTAAGCAGCAAACAAGGATTCTGCCAGCTCATTTGACTCCCAAATGAACTCACAACTTGCCCGTGATCTACCGCGTAAGTTGCAGTTGTTTCCGTTGTGCCTTAAAAAACAAAAGCCCGTTTGCGGGAAGGATGTGGTCCTTCGGGGTATGTGCAAGCATGAGACTTTCTAAAGCCAATGTTTTGACTTTTGGAGCCCCGATCGGCACGGTACATGGTTGAAGATGTTGAAGGGAAAAGACCCCGAGACCAACTTATATCCTTCTGGTATTTGGCTTTGTTATGTTGCGTGGTTTGGTCGTCCTTCTGACGTTCTTACCCCGCCTCCACCCTCAAGAGCTCCGCAATCTGCTGGGGAGTCGCCCGGATCAAGGCCAGCTTCGCCTCAAGGCGTTTTGAAAGGTGTGACCAAAACGACCCAGTCGTCTAAGAAACGCCCCAAAAACGACCAATACACCCCCAGTTTTGGCCCAGTTTCTTGGACTGGCGCTTTGTGGGCGTCCAAGTCCTGATCTAAGACACGAGCTGAGGGAACATTGTCGGTTTCTAGGCTCTCAGATCCCCTGCTAGAAGTTTATTTTTTAGTGGGTTAAATGGAAACTCAACCCACTAAACTGCCAGCAACCTAAAAACCTCAGGGGATGACTGGAAACCACCAAGGAAATTTGGGTGACTTTTTTTCTTGGAGATTCCGCGAGCTTAGTTCATTTGGAAGCTCTACCCCCTGTCATGTCGCCTGTGCTTCTCCCAACTCAAACTCCGCTTTAAGTTGCAACATTGCTCAAAACCCCAGACCTCTGGAACCCCCCTCCTCAAAGAAGGCGAGGCGGCGGAAATCGGAGACACTCGCGGAAACATCTGCCAACCCGGGACTGCACAATCACTGCACCGGGAAAACTAGAGGCAAAAGGTCGGATGGTGACCGAATAACAAAAGGTAGTTGCTTGGTTGAACAAGTCGCTACCACCTGCAATTGGCATCATCTTCTTTGCGACTCTTGGATGGAACTCCTGCATGTTTGTCTCGGCTTCAATTGAACACATGTCCCTGGATGCCTAAACCCAAAAGGCATCCCGTTTTCCGTAGCCGGACATCGAAAGGTGGCGCACCCCGACAAATCGGAACTGGAACTCCTGTTTCATGGCGCCACACGAAACAAGCAAGCCAAATGAAGTGCACAATTGCACATATCGCATCTAGGTCCTCCAGTAGAGAAGTTAGAATAAGGGTACCCCTTTTTTCTGTAGTCTATTTTAGTAGGGGAACCCTCCCCCAAAAAAAGTAAAAGGGCACTACTGGGAGACCTAGGCATTCAGCAAATAAAATGCAAGGTGAAAATTACCAAAGCTTTCCCTCGGTGTATCTGATTGCGTGATACTGCGCGTCTCCCCCTAGCTGATTCAGCTCAGACAAGCCAAAGAAGTGCAAGTTGGCAAACTACGAAAAAAGTCCGAGAGGACGTCAAACTTAGACACCGCTTCATATATCCATTGCGGGTGCTTCAGAGCGCGAACAAACATGGAAGCCCAAAGGGTCATCGGTCAACTAAATGGAAGGGGCTACCTGTAGGCCATAGTATCAAACACATGTCACACAATTCGCCCAGAAAGACGTCGAGGGCTGAGAGGTCGAGGACATTTCTCCATGCCCGCTCCCACTGTGCAGACCTAGACTTCAAAACATGAAGTGGACAAGCAGAATCACATGGCGTGGCTCACTTCCTGCATGGACTGGAGGTGAAAAAGATCAAACTTTTGTGATGCCACTGGTCGTCCCAAAAAAGTGACTAAAGTCCAGGCCCTCAGGGCCTCAGGGAGTGAGTTCCTGGGCCCAAAACGGGTTGGTCCATGTCCACAAGGAGCTTCCACATGGCTTCACTCCATAAGCGAGCGACGGGTCCAAAGCACAGGGGCTCCGACACTTGTGATCTCTTGCGTGGCGTTGGGGCCCTCAATGGTCACCACCTGTCTCCGAATTTGGGAAAGGGGGGGTGGTGGTGGGAGGTGGGAATGGGTTATGGTGGAGTTGAGTATTTCTTGGGGGGGGGTTCTATTTTGCAAACACCTTCTGGGCTATTTGCGTTTTCCCCGCTGAAACAACCTCAACCAAACACTGCCTCTCCACTTGCAGAGGGATTGAGATTAAACCGTTTCTAAGGTATGTCGTCCCTTTCCATATACATTTCGAGGATGGGGCATCCCTCAAGAGTGGGTTCACTTCGGACTCTTTCCGAAACCATTAAAAAATAACAAAAACCCTCAAACCGCAGCAGCACGCCGCAAGGGAATCTCATTAGCTAGGAAAAGCCAACACAAGGCGGATCTCTGGTCGGGTCCCCGTCACAACGCCACCAATGAACCCTAAACGAGTTCTGAAATCGGATTGCCCTTTGGTGCAAACTGGAACCTGCAAAAAAGTGGTTCCTCCCACCAATTGACATGGAACCTGACGTTCGCGGGGTCCCGGAAGACAATCTTCCTTTTAAAGGGACCATTTCCCGAACATCAGGTTCCATGTTAGTTGGGGGGAGGGTCACCCCTTTTTGGGTGTTTTTGAACTTCAAGTGCCCCAACACAGCCATGCCGCAGCTCGAAGACTGGAATTCGATGGCAACGAGCCGGAGTCCGGAGTCGGCGCGAGTGTGCCCGAGAAATGCCTAAGCTCCCGAGTTCCGAAATGGTCTTCCCCAAAAGGTAAGGTCCAGGAACTCTTTCGGGGAGTTTGAAAGGACCTTACCTTTTGGACCTTACCTTACCTTACTGCCATTTTGGTCCAACTCAGGCAGTGAGATCAAAAGCCGCGAGTTTGATTCTAGCCATTACGCTGTCGGCAAGCAAGTAAGCAGCAGCAACACAGTGGTCAAACTTTAACTCTTGCCTTCTGTCTTGCAAGGGTATGCGTGCTTGTTTCGTTGCCCACATTCGTTTGCCGCTTGGAAGCTCGGGAGAATGAACACACACCCTTGAACATCCTTAAAGGTCTTCAACAGTCTGGCACATGGGGGGCTTCTCTCAACAGCCATCTACAACCTCTTTGGCTAGGTAAGTCACCAGGCCGGATCCATCGGCGAGCTTCCCATGAACCAGGCAGAACAATGACGAGGGATCCCTCTCAAGACATGTTGGTAATATGGCTCGAAGTTCGAATTCGAGACACTCTCGTGCACATCTTTTACACGGGCCTACGGCCTACTTGTTTAGCCATTAGTTGAGGGGCTTCCCTACTTAACTTACTCGAAATACGTAGACTGACGCCACAATGAGGGTAACCACAGCCGGGCAAAAGGATCAAGGATCGACTTTCAACAACCCAGTTTCAAGCCATACCCATTTGGTATATGGGTATGATTTTTAATAGGCGACCCTTTGGTGGACATCATTTAGGTGGGGATTTATGTCCAGCAACCACTTTGGATGTGGTTGGCTATTGAAATTTGTGGCCATATATATATATATATATATCAAAATATGACAAGAAGGAAAGGTGGCTTTCCTTGTGGCATCCAACATCAAGATGGTAGCCTCAACGAAAACAAACACCCATTTGCTTGAAGCACTTTGAACAAAATACTCTTGTGATACCAGTCCCGTCATTTGCATTACTTCCTCACTTTTAAGCTCCAATCTCTACACAAAGCGGCCATCTACTTCTTCCAGTTTCTTTCAACCGGTGTCCTGCTAGGTTTTTTTTTCTGTTCGGGATATGGCAAGCTCGGACAGGCTCCCGGGCATAGCGCAGCGTCAAAGCATCGGCAGCTTGTAGGCGTCTCCTAGTCCCAGGGGTGAAAAGGGGAAACTGGCCCGACGCGCTAAACAATCAGAATGGGGAGGGCATATGTTCGACCCGAACCATGACTATAGGAGGAGCCAAGGAGATTGTTAGAACCTATCGACATACGGCCATGGAACACTTTGGTGGACATCTAGGGGGTGGTTTCTGTCCACCAATCACTTCTCAGGCGGCTCCCCGTTACAAATTCATATCCATATTACTCGCATGTGCGGATGACCTGGTTAAAAGTTGCCCCGAAGTATCGCAGGACCTCCGAAGCTATGAGTCTGAGCGCCATGCTTCAGTTTCAGCGGCGACCCTTTCAACAAGCAAATGGCTTGCGGCCAACATACAATCAATGCTTAGCAAGTTGGATCAATTGTATTCAATTGTTGGGTAGTTCCGTCCAAATGTATCGGCTTGCAAGTGTTTTTTTCCCCTAGCTGTGAAAGTCATGCTTAAGCATCTGGAAGACTGGGAGGTTGTGAATGGATCTCGGGCACTTTACTAATGACCCTGGCCCCTCCCCAAAAGCGATGAGTGTTCACGCGGCATGGCCTACCTCTTGTCCAAAAGGCCCCCTTGGCACAATGCCCTTCCTCTTCCTGTTGGGGTGGGTTTCGGGGATTTTTCACCAAGCCCTTGCTGCAACATGTTCAAACGCCCAATGTTCAAACAACCTTCGCTTGACGGCCCACACAAGTAGAATGGGGTTGAGGGGAACTTTACAACCAAATGTAAGTAACAACCATAGGATATTAATATGCGGTACTCTTCAGCCCCTATACATAAGCGGACATGGGCCAGCTCAAGCAAACATGGGAAAGGAAGCCACTACTCTGCCCAAGAATCGACCCAAGGGTTGTGGTGATGTCCTGATATGGCAGTCAAGAAAACGCCACTCCGGATACCGGCCTTCTGGACCTGATGTCCACTTCCATGGCCGCAACTGGAACCTGGCAACAACACTATCACCTTCCATCTTAATTTATCGTTGTTAAATATGTATATATGTATGTGTTAATATGTATGCATGTATAAATATGTGTATATATATATATATGTATGTGTTAATATGTATGCATGTATCTATCTATACATATATATACATACGTATGAGCCTTGCAGGGGAAAATGTGAAAAACTAAAAATACGTGACAGTGTTGATGCCGCTCATACTAAACAACAGGTTAACTCCAATGGCCTTTTGCGAAACATCCATCCAGACCATCGCTGTATCATAAGACCAGCCGAACCATTGCGCCCCCGGAAGTCCCAAGCCAGATGGCGATCTGGTGCCAAATCCGTGCTCGAAAAGATGCCGTGTTTTTCCCTTAGGGATGGACATTCCCCGTGTTTCTTGTGTTTTGTTTTTGCGCGAAATCTGGTGAGTCCCATATGTCCCTTCCAAATGGACCATTGTAATTCTGACCAAAGTTCACATCCTGAATGCTTTCGATATGGAAGAGCTTAAGGGCTTACCCATTGCCTATGAGTGCGCGAAATCCTCCCGTGAGAAATTGTCACCCAACACGCCCGTTCCAAGAAGGTGGCTCAGCTTCGCCTTGTAGTGCTTGAAAACAACGTGTCAGGGAGGATATGGGTGGCTCGTCTTTCTTGTTGAGATGGTACGCCTTGTTTGGTGAGTTTTTACCCTGAATCCAAGAAACCATTTGTGGCTTTTTTGGGGGGGCACCAAAAGAAGGCACACTCATATCTTCCCAAAACAAAAAACAAAAAAACAGCTTCCGATGGTTTCCCCTCCGGCAGCAACTTCGCCAGTGATCCACAAACGCTCCGCTTGACCCGCACTGCTCCCTAGACAAAATGGATCTGCATGAAAAACTGTTTGATCATAGAGGGGGATGCAAACTCCCGGCATGACTTGACCAAATAGATTCCTCGAGTGTGAGAAGGATTCCCTGAATCTATATATATATATATATATAATGGCGCTTTGAACATTATCCAGGGAACAATCATGAAAAACGGGCTCCACCAATAAGGTCTAAACTATATCTGTCTAACCAAAATCGATCAACCAAATGGAAGGGACCCCTATGGACAAAGAAGAGCACTTTTCAGTTTGCCAGAATTTGCAAACTTGGGAGCGAATTCGGGGCATTCGCCTGAGTCACAATCAAAACCCGCTAGAAAAAGAATGGTAAGGGAGTGCTTGCACCAGGCACGGCTGGCTTTTGGGGGCTTCCAGGTCCAACTTCTTCCGAATGACTGGGACCGCCAGAAAGAGGCTCGCGCATCCTCCCGAAAGATTCATGGGCTTTGAGTGAGACCCCTCAACTACAAGTGTTGCTTGTGAGTCAAATGACGGTTGCTTCCTGAAAGGGAAGGGCCCCACCACCCCACCACGCCGAACTGCACCCAACCTCCCCAACCCCCCAACCCCCCAACCCCCCAGCCCCCCAACACCCCCCAACCCCCAAACCCCCCAACCCCCCAACCCCCCAACCCCCCAACCCCCCAACCCCCCAACCCCCCAACCCCCCAACCCCCCAACCCCCCAACCCCCCAACCCCCCAACCCCCCACCCCCCCAACCCCCCAACCCCCCAACCCCCCAACCCCCCAACCCCCCAACCCCCCAACCCCCCAACCCCCCAACCCCCCCCAACCCCACCCCCCCCCCCGCTGCCCCCACCCAACCTCACCTACGGAGCCATATGGCCTCTCATAGCACCGGGGAACTCGAGCTGTTATGTGTGCCATCTACTTTCACGCCTGCATGATGCTGGCCAGCGCCGTCGCGATGCCCAACGGCACCTGCATCGAATTTGGCGTCCGGATTGGATTCTGAAAGGATTTCCCCAAACAAGGACTCAACCTGGATACACTAACCCTTTTCGGGGTCGCTGGTTCCTTCTGATTTTCCAGCTTGGGGTTTGTCATTTGTGACAAAGTCATCCAGGGAGGGGGAAATGATTCCCATGTGCCCCCTGGCCACCGGCGCTTGAAGACAAAGAAACACCCATAGCTTTGGGTGGTACCCGTGATGCTACAGGAATGCGAATTTGATAGTGCTTTAACTGAGTAACGTTGAAACCTCGCAACAATGCAATGAAACTCGCAGTATGTCCCTAGGCCACTGAACAATGCCTAGGATTTAGTCACCTCCAAGGTGGGTCTTTTGCCTCGGTTTCCCTTTTAAACTAAGAAAAAGGGTACCCCAAAAACAAGACACACCCATATGGGAGCCCCATAACCATTTGGTTTCCACACTCTATCGGCTTGTCTCAACATAGGATACCCTCAATATGGGTGGTGTCTTTCGACTGGCGTGCACTTGGTTTTTGGATTGATATCCGGGAGGAAGATCAATCACCGTCACCCCATCCTCTTCCTCCTCCGACAATGTTGGCCATTCGATGACATCAGCATGTCCTGTCTGTCGGGCTTCATTGATGTCGATCGCCATAATGTCGAGACCTTGCGCTCAACCTTCTCCGTGTTGATGGGGTACAAAGGGTTCCTCTCTTTGTCTTCTTCGCAGCACCGTTCCCTTCAAGTGGAGGGGTTCTTGCACAAAATTCCCCCACACGAAGATTGCACAGGACCGACCCGAACTAAACCCGAACCAGGCAGTTTTTTCAGCAGACCTCACTTGACTGAAACAGAGACGCAAGTGGCAGAAGCAAGTGCCTCCTTCCCGGAAGGCAAATCCATGCACTGTCCGTGTTGTAGACCAAGCAATACGTGCTGTGGATCCGGCCTACCTATCCTGAAAAGGAGAAATCATTCCTGCAGTATCTCATGCGTCACATATGATGCAACTGCTTGCCTGCAGAGTGCTAGCATCACCCTCGCACATACCCTCCATATTGAAATTGCAATTATACACGTGATGGTGAAATCCACCCATGTCTTTCCATGATCCTTCCAACATCAAGAGACACTCAACCGGTATTGCTGCCGGACCGTGAAGGTTAAGATCAGCAAACAAGCGGGCCTGAAGGTAGGCAAAGAGGTTATGAAACACAACATTCAAAGTGTTGTTCTGTATGTTCCAAGACTAACCGAAAGGGGATTTCTATCAAACGCATCCGCGTTGCCATTTGGGTTCATCTCTAAATGGAGCGCCCCCTCAAAATCGGCAGATTCTTTTGGTTCCATTTGGACGAAACCAAACAAGGTAAACTGAAAAAAAGAACCCCATCACCCGGCACCCCCCCTTCCGCCCGTCTTCACGAACAAATCCAAAGCCTGAAACGCATCCCCGGGTAAAGGACCTGCATGGTGAACTCGTCTTAGCAAGTGAGCTCGTCATGAAATGAAATGGCCGTAGGTCAAAAATGGGTACCCAGTTTTTGGGATGGTTGATGGAAAGGACGAACTCCTGCGGTCGATATCCTGGTGGTTTGACCCCTACCCAAACTCGCTGGTGCTCAGCAGGGAATGACCCGGGAATGAAACTTGTGATTCCTCTCAAGGAAACCACACACAGAATTGCTTTTCTCGGGGTCATTCCCTCATTCTCTGAGAACCAGCAACGAAATAGGCAAACCCATCTCAGAGCATCATTCACCCCCGCCTTCGGCTCGGATAGGAAGTCGACTCCATCAGACCTCGACTCAAGGTGAATAGTTGCGGAGTGTCCATGGAATCATCATAGGAACCATGTCCCCCTTTTGGGAACATACATGGGTGACTATAAAACCAGGAATCGCCTGGTGTCAAATTACCAAGACCTACTGGAACAAGATGCGACCATTTCAACCCCTTTTACTTTCTCTTGGGCGACAAAACCATCCAGAATGCTCCCATCGGCCGGCAATACGAAACCTGGAAACTCGCCCGCCAAACCCATGCGCCTGCAAACCGACCCAGGCAAGAACTCCAGAAGGACGCACCGATTGGTTTTTGCGCGCGTTGCAATCAGCTCCATTCGTAAGTAGATTAAACAGGGTGCCCTTGATATTCCCTGTAAAACGTCCATCCCTACCCCAGGAAGCTCACCTTACAGGGGCCCAACGTGACCAAACAAGGGAAATGTAAAGGAACCCCTGTTGAACTTTAATTGAGTCGGCGTCTCACACACACACACACACCGAAAGGATACTCCTCAGCCCTTCCCCTCAGATAGTGCATTGCTCTCAAAAAGAAACACTCGTTTTTTAACAATAACACATGAAGCGTTTTTTTTGGGGGGGATTTAAGAGATCGTTTCGAAGACAAAAACAAAAACAAACAAAAAAGGAAAAAAAACAAAAAAAACTCAGCCCAGCAAAAACCCAAAGCTGATCGCCTTTTTGGGGGCCATCGATTGGACCGAAGGTCGATTCGCTCTGGGCGACCGAGTGAGGCTTGTTGTCTGCACTTGCTTGGTGTTACGGGAGTGTTTTTTACCCGCAAGCTAACTATTATGAGATTGGTCGGTGCCTTTGCTCGTGCGTCAGTTTTTTTTTTGTTCCCTTGCTGCGGAGATTCGATTGCCTCAGGTCCAAGCACGCTCACCAGGATGGCACCCCTCATGATCACAATGTGAACCTCGTCACGGCTCTGCGGCTCTTCAACCCGTTTTCTGAGCTTCGGCCATGCGTCTGTGTGGTCTGAGCACGAGATGCGAAATCACCGCTGTTTGCAGCTGAAAGAAACTCTTGAAAGGGTCTTGCGTGAGGTCAGGCTCCATCCCGGAACCTGGTCATCCCGGAACCTGGTCACCCCCGACTGGGCCAATACCCCAGAACGCTGTTGCAGCTTACCCCAGAACGCCAGCTGAAGTTGCCGGTGTTTCACAAACCTCCTCTCGTTGTTTTATTTATGGGCCAGGATTGCTTCAACTGCTGTCTTTTTGGGGAACCCCCCCCCATTTGTTTGCCTTGTTGGGGAACCGATGTGGTGGGCTCCATGTCCACGTTTTATCCCGCGGGCCTCACTGTGGGTTCCCTCGGAGTTGTTGTGGACCTCCCTCAAACGGGTTTATTTGCTGGGCCCCCATGCAGTTCCAAGCAAATGGGTTCACCCTGAAATAACAGGCCTGAGAAGGCCGGCTTTGCAATTGTACAATTCCACCATTTAACCTTGGGAGATGGGGGGGAACAAATCAACATCACACTAATCATCTGTGCCGAAAAGTCAAGACCTGAAAAACAACGGTACTGCCCCTCCTCTCATCTCTCGCATGTTGACAAATTAGCACTGAAAAAATCAAGAAATCGTCAGTGCCTGGAAATGAATCTGTCCAAACATCCATTCTCCAGATTCTGTCCCGAACTAATATTGGAAGGCTTGCCCATCCAGAAAGCAAACACCCTGACAGAACCACAATATGGCAAGCACAAGCCTGAGAAATTCTTTCAAACCAGGTGCTCAGCAACTAGTGCAGTCTTGGCCGAGTCTTGGCTGAGATAGCGACTGTCGAGGTGGTTGTAGACAGGCTTGTGGTGGTCAAACCTGGTACCAATCGCTAGGTGACAAAATAAGCCACGCATAGAAGCTTCACATGCACCTTGACCATTCTGTCAAACACCCTCGAGTGCATTGCAATTTGTGGACAGCTGACGCCAAAAACGGAAACAGTGGCATCTTGAAAGACCTTACGCGATCGTGAACACAAAACCGACCATCTTTGCAGCTATGGGCATTCTGCCAGCGTGTCTTTCTGTTTATGGGGTTCTTTGGTTCCCGCGTGCCTACCCTGAGTAAATGATCCGTTGCATGAAACGCGTACAAAAAAGTATGGGCCCATCCTGCTGCAAGGAAGACGAAATGGACACCAAGCACCAGGAGGGCCCGACCAACCACATTTTCCGAAACACCCCGCCATGTTTTTGCTTTTACAACTTGGCTCCCCGTGGAACTTCTCTTCCATGAACACACACACACAGACCCCTGCTCGCAACCCCCTCCCCCGGAAACTAAACACACACACACACACAGACAAACACACACACAAGACATAATCCGCTTCCACAAGATTGACCTGTTCAAGTAGAGCAGAGCGTGTGGCTGCCATTTCAGCCAAACTGTTGAAGCCTATTTCACCTGGGTCTATCGGGGAAAAAAGCTGCTCTGAAAGCCCCGGAGCCCTGCACAACGCCAAGGGCACAGCTGACACCGATGATTCCCAACATATCTTTACTGGCCTGTCCGCTTTCTGATCCGCTCAAATTTTAAGCTATAGATGGACACCCAACCGCACCCTAAACACCCAAAGACCAGGATGCAACTGGGAACCCCCAAGTTCAGATCCACAAAGAATGCGATGCAAACTTTCCCAAATCCCGTTGCGGACTTCGCATGTCAAGCAGCTACTGCTGGATGTTGAAGTGCAAGTGGTTGTGGAGGAGGGCCTTGGCATCCCCCTTGGGGGCCGCTTTCCTTTGGCCCGCGAGCAATGCAACTCGGTGCCGACATCTGCTCCCTGCTAAAAGT
>CAUJNA010003224.1:527500-590000 GCA_963377175.1 Effrenium voratum
AAAAGCTTCCTCTTCAATTGAGGGCTTTGGGGGTTGCATCTGCACAAGTGCAACTTCGACGACAAACGGCCCTAGCCGCAAATGGACAACGATATCAGCCAAATATCCGAGTGAGTGTCACTTGTTCTTTCAATTTAGGGACCCCTGGAATATAAGCTGGGTGCTTCTCAAATCCCGGACCCCGGGTAGTAGGGCTTTTCTTCTTAGTTCGCCTTAGCCACTCAAAAAAGGCTGTTCTTTGAGACACCATGGGCTGGCGCACGGAGATCCGATCCAGTGTTTGGCCCTCGGGCGTTCGTGGCATTGCCTCGGGAGCAACTCTTCTGCCGCCCATCGCAAGATGCAACTGAACTGATCCATCTGGGTGAATTATAATATTTCACCTGCCTCAAATCAGGTGGTTGGGAGGCCATTCCCCACAGAAACCACCATTTGGGGTGAGGTCGTGTGAGGTCGTGTGAGGTCGTGTGAGGTCGTGTGAGGTCGTGTGAGGTCGTGTGAGGTCGTGTGAGGTCGTGTGAGGTCGTGTGAGGTCGTTATGATTCACCCAGATTTGCGTTGCGATAATCGGGATATAGTATGTTCTTTTCATCGAAGAACAATAACACCTTATGAAAAAAAGGAATCATGAGTAATATTGCCACAACAACGCCCATGCAAACAGAAACAATATGGCCATGGGTCAAAATCCAAATCGTACCCCCAGTGAACATCCCAATCCCCACTAAAATAGGAAGCCTAAAGTGGGTGGTGAATTCACCTACCCCAACATGGGATCCCATGAATTTTGACCACCACAGTCATATGAATGCCCGTTACATCACCCCTGGGAACCCAATCGAAAAGAAGTTTAACTAGTGGAAAGGCCACTTCCCTGCTCCTCGTTCACTGGCCCAAGCAAGCGATACGCATGAGAAATCGTCTGAAAAGTCTTCCCGCCGGACCCTGTTGGATCCCCAAGACAGAACCTCACTTTTTCAGCCCTCGCCATGCCTCTGGAAAATCATGCGCGTACAGTACCGATAAACATCCGCAATCGTACTTTGTGCTTCCCTTTTAACGCGGATTCTTAAAGGAAGCGGACCCTATCAATTCTCCACAACAATGGCTTTCTCAGTACACGTGTTTTTCCTGCCAAAGCTGGATGCAAATAGTTATTCCAGTTCACCACATGGTTCAAAATCACCTGATCTGGGATACAGGAACACTGTTGTATAATATGGTCGCTTGCAGGGTATCTCCTTGGTATCACAGAAATTGGCCCGCACCCTCCACTTTTTCTAACCTCGGTTCGCCATGCGGGCAGTTGGCTTGCCACTTGGGGAATTCCCTCACGGTAGATAGCGGCCTGGATGCGTCGCAAAGACTAGCAGATCCAATGGAGCACCGGTTGGGCTACACTGAGATATCCTTCTCGGTTGCTTTCTGCTCCCCTGCTAAAAGTTTAACTATTAGTGGTTGAATGGAAAACCCGTTAGTTGGCAAAAAGTTAAAGTCCTAACATCCAATCAAAATGCGCCAAAGTCTTGTTTCGTTACCCTCCTGGAAGCCTTGAGAGGGACCTGGCTCACCAAGTCTTGTAGGTCTCGACTGCTGTTTCGCTCAGGCCGCCGAATGCGCGGCGTTGACACATAAACCTAGGCAACGCACTTTTGGCTCAGATTTGACCGGCTGCCAATGTTCACCGTTGAAGAAAAAGACGCGGAGTTCTCACTGAAAGGGCATGGAGGCTGCTGGCCTTTCAATCGGAAACGATCGACCTGCCTCGAGTGGCTCCCGGTGCCTGTTTTAGCGACTTGAGCTCAGATTCTTTTCTGGTCAAACAAGCGCGACTTTCCTGGAAGGACCATGCCAATGAAAACCTTCGAGGTCCATCGAACAGAAGCTCTCAACAAAAACCAAGTGCTGCAAAAACAAAGAGTACAACACCTGAAAGCGGCGCACATAGAATCAACAGAAGTAAACTTGAGAGAAGCCCCTGCATGTGGCTCCAGTTGCCAGATTTCCCTGCCCAGGCATCCGCGCTCACATCCTCACCTGCCGACGCCGTCTAGTCGTATGCATTCTGATCAGGGAGCCGTCTCTTAGCCTTATGGCCTTCTCTGACCGGGGAACATATTTGGCGATGCAAATCTTGATTCACAAAAGCTTCGGGAAGAATGCGCTGCATCCAACACTCCCCCCAACCGCTGCTTTTTAAAAACGCACAAAATCCCCTTGTACGTAACCAACAAAGGTAGTCGTTGGGACCCGCCTGGATGTTTGCTTGAAATGGCCAAAAAATGCGCCGTGCAGTTGGGTGAATCTAGGCACGTGACAGGCACGCAGGGTATCGAACACACAAGCATTGGTTTGCTGCAGTCTGAGCCGGCAATTAAACCCCTCACTTCCGGTCGAGATGGCCCAAACTAAATACGGGCCCAAAGTTGTTCTGTACCACCAAACTGGTCCAAAAAGGAGAAGCACAGCCCAAACAAAAAAAGGTCCAAAGCGGTTGTTTACCACCAAACTGGTCTTCCCAAAAAGGAGAAGCACAGCCCAAACAAAAAAAGGTCCAAAGCGGTTGTTTACCACCAAACTGGTCTTCCCAAAAAGGAGAAGCACAGCCCAAACAAAAAAAGGTCCAAAGCGGTTGTTTACCACCAAACTGGTCTTCCCAAAAAGGAGAAGCACAGCCCAAAACAAGAAGCGTCCAAAGTGGTTGTTTACCACCAAACTGGTCTTCCCAAAAAGGAGAAGCACAGCCCAAACAAAAAAAGGTCCAAAGCGGTTGTTTACCACCAAACTGGTCTTCCCAAAAAGGAGAAGCACAGCCCAAAACAAGAAGCGTCCAAAGTGGTTGTTTACCACCAAACTGGTTACCACCAAACTGGTCTTCCCAAAAAGGAGAAGCACAGCCCAAACAAAAAAAGAAGTCCAAAGCGGTTGTTTACCACCAAACTGGTCTTCCCAAAAAGGAGAAGCACAGCCCAAAACAAGAAGCGTCCAAAGTGGTTGTTTACCACCAAACTGGTCTTCCCAAAAAGGAGAAGCACAGCCCAAACAAAAAAAGGTCCAAAGCGGTTGTTTACCACCAAACTGGTCTTCCCAAAAAGGAGAAGCACAGCCCAAAACAAGAAGCGTCCAAAGTGGTTGTTTACCACCAAACTGGTCTTCCCAAAAAGGAGAAGCACAGCCCAAACAAAAAAAGGTCCAAAGCGGTTGTTTACCACCAAACTGGTCTTCCCAAAAAGGAGAAGCACAGCCCAAAACAAGAAGCGTCCAAAGTGGTTGTTTACCACCAAAATGGTCCAAACCCAAGGGACTTTTAGTGCCAACTCAGGAAGTGAGACCCATTGGCTTCCTTTTGGCCCTAGCCTCCGTTTCCTTCGGGTCCGGGCGGTACATCTGTGGCTCTAGCCCTCACCGGCCATCGTTGCGAGTGTTTCACCAATTTGAAGCATGTGCCGAGATAGGGGACCCCCCAAACTTCAAATACTTTGAACTCCCCTCCAAAGCTTGCCAGGGTTCAGCTTCCCTCCAATTGGGTATGGGGGGGTTCCCATCTACCCTCTACAAACAACAAAGGTTCAAATCCCCAAACCACCAATCCAAAACACCAATTAAGGGTTACCTGAACGACCAAAACACACGAAAGAACAACACCCCCTCCCAACTGCGAAACAGTTTCATTTCAAGCGTCAACACCTGAGTATGTCCAATGAGTCAAACTATGGGGGCCCTCAACATGGTGACTTTCCTGTTAATTGTCCTTTTAAATCAAGTGGTAGCCTCCCAACCTCCCCTCTGATTGGCCTCACGTTGTTTTGGGGGCACCCTCCAAAAAAAACACGCGCCCACATGAACTCGACAAGCTGCTTAGCTAGAACACCGGCACGCCTTGTAAAGCGACCTTGGCAGCACGGGCGCAATCAGGACGAACTGCCGCCAAGCTTTCAGTAGCTTGTTTGTCCAACATCAGTTGCCAAATGCCACCAGCCCGATCTGTCACAGTTGAGATCAATGTGACTCTGCTCGAGCCGCATTTCCTGATGTCCTTTGGCAGAACGGCACTCAACTTACTTAATTAGTAGGCACTTTGCGGCAAGATCCGGGATTCTATTGCCATGGAACATTGCTATGCTACCACGCAGATTTCCCCTTGGCATGCGCACTGATTAATAAGCACATGGAATGCCTGAGTGGGTTTGGGAATCTCTCAGTGAGGACATTCTGACCCCTGAAAGGTATTGAAACAGATTCTGAAAGAGTAACTAAAAGAACGAAAGTACCAAAAGAGAGTTTATAAAAAGTACTAAAGGAGTACTAAAGGAGTACTAAGAAGAAACTCACATGGGAAACAGGACACACACAGGGTTTTCCAAAATGTCTTGAGTCATGCGCGTCAGCTTTCCAGTGGCTTCGGAGATCCGTGTGGCGCGGCTCGTCATCTAGCTTCCATTTGAAGACAGTTGCAACACTTTGAACGTGTCTCGCCTGCTGATGATTCCGTGATAAAAGAACGGTTGAGCAACCAGAAACCCACCAGATATCCTAAAAACCGCGGTGCAGCACAACTCCTGTTCAAAGGACACCGGCGATCTCGAGACTAGCAAAAGCGTCTGACTCTGGCCGTCTGGTTGACTCTGGCAGTGAAGTCCGGATCAGGAAAAAGGTCCATTTGGTTCCATTTCCACTTTCAGACACCCCCCCAAACATGGTCGTGGATTTCTGTAGCGCCGGATACCCATCATGTTGCCACGGAGCCCCCCTTTCCGCCCCCGAAACGTGGCACGCTAAAAGAAGAAAAAGGCCACCTTACGACACATCTTGGCTTAATTGGTCGAACCCCCAACCGTCCCTGCCAAAAGATATGGGTGTGTTGGGGTTGGGGCCCCTCCAACATTATGTTTTGTCCTTGTGGTTTGCCTTCAAAGCCACCAAACAAGAAGAACGACTCCAAAAGAGCAAAAAACGAGCCCATATTGATCGCTTCTCCTTTCGCCATGGAACCCACGTTCCTCTGGTTGCAGGCTGGGACATCAGTCGTCCAAATGGTCCACAAATGGCGACCTTTTGGCTTGGCCTCATAGCGACAACCAAAAGGGTGAGCCCTTTTGGAGACGCACCAATTTGGCTCAAGTCCTGTTGGTTCTCTCTCCTTTGCTTCCAAATCGCTTGAGACACAACAATCATTTTACCATTCTTTGTCCCTTCTTGGGTCTTCCAGTGATCCCGGGAATTACCACATACTTGTCATGTTCCTGTTCTTTTCTAGGAGGCACCATCGTCCAACCCTGGGTATGGCGGCAAACAAGGTTTCTTCTTGCAGCCGCCTAATTGCTAAACATGAACAGTACCAAAAGAACTAAAATCCTCAAAACATGCCAAGAGCTCCGAAGAAACAATCCAGACGTTGCCGTCTGGGTCTTGATTAGTCCGCAAGCGTCGGGCCGAGACCCGAACACATTCAACCAGTAGGGCCAGCAAGGCCTCAGGTCTGTGGTCGACTCCAGCCGCCGTTGGTTGACTTCGGACCGTACGACCTTGAGGGGTGGTTTTCTTTAGAAAGGAAAATATATCTACTTTGAGTGCCTCTGACTAGGGTCGTCCTGATTTAGGCGAACATCTTCCTTGATTCGCCCTAAGTGAACTTCCAAGTAACATCTGAGGAATCTCCTTGGGGACTGTAGGTTAACCAAATGTACTAAGAATTGCGCAACGGGAGAAATTTGGTGTGGACGTGGTCAAGGCAAAGTGACCGGCACAGCGAGGTTTTTTCGGGTTGACTTTCCAGCCCTCCTTGCTGAGTCTTTGAATCCAACACCTTTTCTGGGCTGTGCTCAGATCCCCTGCTAAAAGTTTATTTCTTTAGCGGGTTAAATGGAACACCTCACTCTTCCTCCAAGAGCTAAATTTAAGAAGCCAGTGAGATGGCTGGGAGCCACCAAGTTTTGCAATCTTTGAATGACAGGACTGCCTCGAAGATTTCCCTACAATATGACAAACAACATGCGCGGGCCCCGGGGCCTCTTGAGAACAACCGGCGTCCAGGAATAACACTGTGAAGGTCTCCTCAGGCGGTAGAAGCAATTTGCTGTTGGGATGGATTCACTATCAATCGCATATTCCTGGAGGTCTGGGGCATTTACTACCCGCATACGGGGCGTGTACTGCCTCACATCAAAAACTAAATACATACACCCATATGTGAACCCCTGATATGAACCCGTAGTTTCTGGGTTCATTAACCGTTAGCCATATTGTAATTGTGGAAAATCTGCGCCCGAAGGGTCCAACACGGCCATGGGCTCACATATGAACCTCTTCAATCAGCTTTGATTGGAAAATCTTCACAATATTGGCGGATACAAAACTCCAAAACCCATACCTGCTGTACAGCTATATCAGGCATTGGCCGGCGCTTGAACAAAGGCACTCCAAGATATTCCAGAGATATGGCCATGGCTCGTACCCCCATTGAACATCCCAATCCCCACTAAAATAGCTTCTAAAATGGGTGGTGCACCCATTGGTGTTGACCCACGGCCATATCTTCCCAATCTCGCCAGTGACTTCACCCAAAAACGCATGAGCACAAAGACGAGTCTTCGGAGCGATCGACGCCAGGTCTCAATTGGGGTTCCCAGTAGCAAACCCAAGGCGCTTGAGGCCGGTGCAGCAGCAACATATGGGTGTGTCTCCTTTTGGGGAAGCGCCTCCTCCCCCGCCCCCACAAAAAAGATAAGCTTGGGCGATATCCTCAACAGCATGCGGTGCTCTTTTTAGTGCTCGCACCACCCCACAGCCCTCGCAGAACCTCATGGAACCCTGGTGGAACCCTCGTGGAACCCTGGTGGAACCCTGGTGGAACCCTGGTGGAACCCTGGTGGAACCCTGGTGGAACCCTGGTGGAACCCCCATGAAACCTTACCTCAGGGCCGCCCCGGACCACCCCGGAGCCTAGCTGGGCTGAGACCCCAAAGCTTTCAGCTGTTGGGGGAAAAAAACATATGGTGGCTGTCCTTTTGGCTTCCCTTCAAAAGTCGCAAAAAAGCGGTACCGAGCCTCAACCAAAAATATACCAACACACGCCAGACACTTTCTCATTTTGGCGCCCGCGCCCAGCGCATGCACAGCGCCGCGCCTCACGAGGCGAGCTTTCTGGACATGACGTCGGGGCGGGGACCCGGGAACTGGGGCTCGCTGAGAAGCTGAGAAGTGGCAGAAGGATCTTCGGAATTACTTTCTTTGGGTCAAGGTAGACGTGGAGTTCGGGGCCGAAGGTGAAGCCGCTTTCTTTGGGTCAAGGTCGTCCTGGAGTTCGGGGCAGGTGAAATCAGCCGGCCGCCGAGTTTCGACACTGCAGGGTGTCAGGGACCCCCTAGGTGAAGGGCATTGGTGTTGCGTGATTGCCGCGTCCATGCGGTTGACCAGTTGTCCGAATTCCAGCTCAATGCTAGGTAAAGGGAACTTCACCAAAATGAAGGAAGTATGCCGTGTACTTTCACCCAATACTTGAAATGACAACAAATAAGCCGGGCTCCAAGGCCACAAAGCGCCCCCCCCTCCAATCAAAACACAAGAGACTGGGCAGACATATGATCAATGATTAGTAAATTGATAGCAGTCCCCTGTTCCAGATTTGCCGACTACTTCTTTGCATTCCCCTTTCCGGCCGAAACATTAAAAACCAAGTGGTTTGTTCTAAGTACTGTAAGAGATAGTGAATGGAACCTGCCACCTGTGCGTTCAACAGTGCCGGCTGAGGTCAAAGAGTCCTCTACAACTGGAGGAGAGGTCGGTGGGAGCAATCGCTCGTATAGCATTGGTTTAGAATGGCCTGTTCTAATTAGGTATTGGGCCTAGGATGTTGAAAACACATGCACGTATCATTATCATCATTGGCATCGGGGGGACATGTATTCTCAATATTCAACCTGAACAAGCCGAGATGTTTTTCAGCCTTTCTGTCACGTTTTCGGCAGGGCCAAAATGCAAGCTGTGTAGATGTTGAGCCCGTTGCCGTTTACGTCGAGTGCAGCAATCACATAAACCTTCAAAGCCGCGAGGCTTTTCCCGTGCCGCAAGTTGCGTAGGTGAAAATCCATGGGTGTCCCTGGTAAATGGGCCAAGCCCATGAAACCAGTGCCACCCATCTATTTCAAACCAAACTAAGCAAGCACAAGGACACCCATACGTACCTTCCTGTCCACTAACATGGAACCTGAGGTTTCCTTTTATGAGTTTTATAAGGGATCGTTTCTTTGGTGGGTTCCGCGTTACCAGACAGAAAGGGGGTTGACCCTACTTTTCACCCTGGCGGGCCCATAGAACAGCTTCGAGGCTCGAAGAAAAAACAAAACAAAAAAAAATGTTTTTACCATCGTAGAGCCTTCGGTGAGCGACGTCAAAGGGTGGATTCCCTTTACCCTTCACATGATCACTCTTTAGCGATATTTGCCAAGGGCACCTCAGGTGAACGGCAGCAACTGAATGCGTTCTTAACGGCCTGACCAGGTTGTTGGCAACTACTTCATTGCAATACTGGATCTACCACTGCTCAAGAAGTTTTGCCAACCCAGATTCATGGATGTTGATGTTTGCTTCTTACCAATCTTCAGGATGTTCTTAGTATCAAACTCGTTCTGCAATCCAATTCTTCCTTGCTTCCTCTGCCATGGGACGTTTCAAACCTCCGAAACAGGTACCCCGTGTGGAAGGGAAAAGAAAGGGACACCGCTCTGTGGGGGGCCGAAACAAACCTCCCAACCTTCGGAAAACACGCGTTGTGTGCCACATCAGGAGGCCCCCGCCCCGCCCCCCCCCAAAAAAAAAGCCGTCCGCTCGGTGCAAAACCCTTTTTTCCTCGGATTTCGACTGCCGAACTCCGAGTAGGTCAGCGAATAGTGCTGGGCAGCCTGCTCCTGCAGGGCGTTGGATGACCATGAGTGGGTCACTTGCAGCTGAGTCTCTGTGAAAAGTACGTCAGTCCAAAACACTCCATGAACTTTTGGCCCGTTGGCTATTTGAAAACACATGACACATGGGGTTACTATTTAGCAAACGACCAACACCTCGATTGAGGTCTTTCAAAAAACGGAAGACGTAAAAAAAGGAAAAGATGGTGATGGAATGCCCCCCCACATATTCTGTTTCGTTTGGGACAAAGCCTGGATGAATCGGGGATTCAATCCAGTAGCGTCGACCCGTAATTTTGGCTGGGCTTCCTTTTCGGGAAATACACAAGGGCGAACCTTCATGGGGCTTTGGTCATAAACAACAAACCTCTAGGTCCAAAGATTTTGCACATGGTTGAAAAGAACGGCAAGTTGGGACCAGTGTGCTGGTAGGGTTCTCAGTAGATCAACATGAGGGGGGGAATGAACCCAATCTCCACAAATGGTTTATAGCCAGCACCCCCAACGTGCCTGCTTTTTCAGCCCATGCCCAAAATCCCCTTTGTACGGTAGCCAAAACTTGCTGGTGCTCGGTAGGGAATGACCGAGACCGGGTTTTGGGAATGAATCGTTGGGGGATTTCCTTCAAGGAAACCAAATCGGGGATGGTTTGCTCCGGGCTCCCAGAAGTCGCGAGGATGAAATCCTAGCCAGCAAGGTGTGTGTTTTTTATCAAACTAGGTCACTTGCTGGTGCTCAGGGACTGGGGAATGAATCCAGGCTTTGGTGCTAGGAAACCACCCGTGTTTTGTGTGTGTGTTTTTTTTTTTTTAAAACAAGCCTCGCTTTCTCCCACTGATTCCCTGCTGGCACCAGCAAGGTGGACCCATTTGCCATGAGTTGCCTCCCTCTTCCCTTTGACCCCTTGACCCCCCCAAAAAAAGCAGCCACCCACAACCAAAAGCAGTTCTTGGGGATGAAGTCAGCCTCGGCATCGAAGAGCGCCGCCCCGAAGGTGATGGCCTCGATGCCCAGCCTGGAAGGAGCGCGTGGGATGGGGAGCTCGTCTCTCGAAAAACCCGGGAAACTCTGGCTTGCCCCATGGCTTCCCCGTGAAAACCATTAAAAAAGAAGCCTTTCTGTAGGTTTCCCCGTGAAAACAATTAAAAACAAAGGTGTTCCTGTAGGTGTCCCATGGTGCCCCTACAAGTTACCCAACACTTGCTTCGGGTTTCCGAAAGTTTGCCTTTCATTTATTAAATCAGCCCAAACAAGGGTTGCCAACTCCAACAAAGAAGTCACAATGATCAACCCGAAATGCATGCTCCAAGGGACCCTTCCAATGGATGAGAGGATCTCCAGTTCAAAATGAACACGAGTTGCCCATGTTCAAGTGTGGTCCATGTCTCAGTTCGGAGAGTCCGGACCACAAACGAGCGCTGAGTTGGGCTCCATTCTAAATACCCCAGTGGTTAACGTTGGAAAGGGAGCAAAAAATCAAGTTTCAGCAGCTAAGTGGTTGGATTTCAACCACTAAACCACAATTAAGCGAAAATGCAAAAATGCAAAAATGCAAAAAAAATGCAAAAAAATGCTTTTCCCAAGAACAACCATGAGGAGCACCCGAGCTCCGCCGGTGTTTCTGGTTCGTTCGCTGGCCTGGCGCGGCCCTCCACGGATAGCTCCAGCTTCGGCGGGGCCCGCAGCAGCCGCGCCAGGTCGCCGAAGACCTCCGAGGCCCGCGCCTCGGCGTCCGAAAGCTCAGGGCGGAGGTCACGTGAGGCGAACTGGGGGCGTGGTGTTTTTTGCGATTTTTTGACTGGACCCCTTTAAAAGGAACATCATTTCGGGGATTCAGGTTATCACTGAGGTCACTCCCCTCAGAATTCTAGCAGGTGGATTGGAGAAAAACGGGAGTACCTGAGAAATACCCAAGGTGCCTTGGATACATTGACAGTACTCACCACCTTTTGGTTTCAGATCAAAAAAATAACAATATCGAAAGGAATTCCTCCGAGAAAAAAACCTCTTCAAGTCACCTTCAAGGGTATACCTGGACCAACCAAGGGCACTTTTGTGCGACTGTCTGCAAAAATCCGTGCATTTCCTTGAAATCCACACATTTGAGCAAAAACTGTACTTTTCTTGCAGGCTCAACGCAAGACACAGGAGCATTCAACTACTTAAAACTACAAGAATCTCACGTTCAGCTCCGGCCCTGGCACTGGAGATTGTCATGCTCATGGGCCAAGAAAAACCATTTGAAGGTGTGCAATTCACAAAGGACAAAAGGTGCGCATTTCCCCAAGCAAATGTTCCGCTGATTTCCGTACTTTTTGCGCAGATTTCCGTACTTTTCCCGCCAATTTCTGTGCATGTCCCGCCGATTTTCGTGCATTTCCGGTTTCTGCATTTGGCTGAGAAAACTGCAAACTCGCAAAAGCGGCAAGGAAGCTGTCACACGTTGCCCCACAGCAATAGGAGACGAACCTGAAGCGGAATTCAGTATGACTGGCCATGTAAATTGCAAACTGTGTTCATGTGCATCCATGTGCACCACAAACGCTCACAGCCTGCTGGAAACGATTTCCGTCAAAAAATCCTCAAAAGTGTACATTGACGTTTTTGTTCTGCATGTACGAAAATTTCAGTACTTTTGGAGGGTTCAGGTATATGTACACATGCATAGAATATACTATATACAATGCATGCATGTATATGTAGATGTTTACCTAAAATCCTAAAGATGTTGCCAACCACGCCTGTCGAAAAAGTCCCCATTCATGGCCTTGCTGAAAAATGTGTGTGTCTCAACATGGGGGGGGGCCCTCAAAAATTGGTGGTTGTCTTTTGGCATCCTTTTAAAGGTCTCTAAGAAGGGTGCCTGAAAAAAACAAGCACAAATGAAACAACGATCAAAACAAATAAAAACCGGAACCTCCCAACAAAACAATGTGACATAAGTATAACAACCCACAAAACATACGTGTCGGCCACAAGGTCTTTGTTATGCTGTATGATCGTGCTGGCAGGTTTAGGGTTCTTAGGGTTCAGGTTTAGGGTTTTTAGGAGGTTTAAGGTTTTTAGGGTTTGGGTTTTGGTTTGTTAGGGTTTAGGTTTAGGGGATTGCGGGTTTAGTTTGAGGTTTTCATGGTTTCCAGGTCTTTTAGGGCTTATTTTTAGGGTTTAGGTTTAGATTTTTTCGGGTTCAGGCTTCGGGTTTTTCGGGTTTAGGCTTGCTTGGAGCTGGCTGTCCGGCGCATCCGAGGCTGGCTTGTCTGGTTTAGGTTCAGGGTTGATGATAGCACTATATAACCAGGAGAAGTCGCCGCGCATGAAGGGGGTATGGAGCATGGAGGTGGGGTGGGGCTCGGGGATCCGCTTCCGGGCGGTCGCGGGCAACACACACGTTTTGGCCGTATAACAACAGTGAAGGAACCTCCAAACTGGGTGTGCATCAAAACAAAGGACCCCCCCAGAAAAAGAAAAAAAGAAAAAAACACTAAGAAAGCAAGATGTGCGTTTTCTTTTCTCCGTTCGTTTCCCTTTAAACCAGCTGCAAACAGAGTAGCAACTCCAAGAGTAACTCCAGCTAGGGCCGAAGCCAAGAAGCCTCGGCGGCTTGCATCACCTCCAGGCTGGCACCGCGCACCAGCTCCACCTGGAAATCTGGAAATGGGCGCCCTCAAACGACCCACGCAACCCGGACGTTCACCCCACCTTCAGGGAATTTTGAGGATCCAGGTGTTATTTGCTCTCTTTTTTTTGGAGTTGCTGCCACGTGTTTTGTTGGCATGTTTTAGAGGGAAACCAAGGGGAAACCGAAGTCATAAATCAAAAAGGGATTCCCTAAAATGTGCTGTTGCCTTCCTTTCTAAACCCAGCAAGAATTACCCGCACAACAAAAACACACACACACCAGACACACACACACACACACGCGCACACGCACACACGCACACACGCACACACGCACACACGCACACACGCACACACGCACACACGCACACACGCACACACGCACACACGCACACACGCGCACACGCGCACACGCACACGCACACGCACACGCACACGCACACGCCCACGCACACGCACACGGACACGCAACGCACACGCACGCACACGCACGCACACGCACGCACACGCACGCGCACGCACGCGCACGCGCACGCGCACGCACGCACGCGCGCGCACGCGCACGCGCACGCACGCACCCACACACACACACACACACACCCACGCTCGCACGCACACACGCACGCACGCACGCACGCACGCACCCACACACACACACACACACACACGCCCACACGCCCACGTGCCCACGCGCCACAGACACACAGACACACAGACACACAGACACACAGACACACAGACACACAGACACACAGACACACACACACACACAGACACACACACACACACACACACCCGTATCAACCCCTTACCACTATGAGGAACTCCTTTTGAGGGCCTCCCCCACCCCCCACAAAGACGTTGGGTTCCATGTTCATATGGAGTAACGTGTGTGTCTTCTTCTTTGAGGGTGCGCAAAGTAAGACTACAGGAATGATTTCGGGATTCCCAATTTCAAGACGCATCCATATAGAATTCCCGTTGGCTTCAATTGGAAATATGGAGTTCTTCAAACTGGTGGTACCAATGCCCTTTCATGGGGTAGCGTGTAGCACCTGTTTTGGAAGGAAAGCCCAGGCCAGCAGCCAAGTGGTCTGCAAGAAACGAGGGGAGTTGCAAATCCCGTGATCCGTAGTGGGACACAAGGGAAAGCACATAGCCCATCTAGCAGGAATATGAATTCACGCTTGGCAAACACCTGGGTGTTTGAATATTGACTTGCCATCCTGTTATTTCTTTCACCGGAAAACACTGGAAAACAACTCCGTGTTGAGGAGTGTCATTTTCTGTTCAGGGCCAAATGAGATTGGGGCCATTGCTCGGATGGCAAGGAAATCAAACAGGCACCAACCATTTCAAGAGGTCCCCAGCTTAAGACACTTCATCTACAACTTCTCATAATTTTCATTTGGACCATCATGCTTGTGAATTGCACACCCTTGTAGACACTTTCCAGACTGTCAGGATTTCCTTTGTTGCCCCCACAAGGAAGCCCACAGGACCTTACAACATATCCGAAAGTAAAGAGGCAATGACATAGACGATGCACGCGTCACCAGCCAATAATTACTCTTGAGCGGAGGCGGCAAACACATGGCCATCGCGTGCTCATCTGAAGTTAAATGAAAACCATCGATCATCTTCAGCAAATGCATGCAACTCTCCACCGTAGACCCACTATCTGACGAAGATGACAGAGCATCCCATGTCTACACGTTCAAGCGAAAAGGACGAAACCATCGCCTTCAACAGAAGTAAGTTGCGTCTTAAGGAGATGACACGAGACGTTGGCCGAAACCCCTTTCAACTGGCTTCGCCACACCGTCCAAAATGAAATCCATCACAATCTCTCTCAAGCAATCCTCTTTGTTGGCAATCAATTCATCAAGTCACCAAGCTATCTGGGCTGTTTAAAGCGAATTAATCGTTGCTTGAAGTGTTGAGATTGCTGCCTTCAGTGATTTGTGAAAGCAATTCAACTTGGCCAACCCTCCGATTTGAACGGCCCAGACTATGCTCCCTCTTGGCGGCTCTTAAGCGTTCAAGGTGAGCAGGTGTTCTGGATTTTGACATCGATTTGCTTCAATTGTGAAGTGTAGACGTGCTAATTGCATTATCGGCATCAACGCAAATAATCCTGGCAATAGCAACTCAGGCGCCAAGTGTTCGAGAGGTGCCAAACCCGAAATTAGCTTGAATACTAAGACTGGTGGGTAGGATATTCGCTGACACACTGCCGGCATGTCCGTACACTGATCCTTTACTCTGGGTGAATATCACGATTCACCGACCAAAACTCAGCCCAACTGAAATCATAATCGTCCCCCCAGAAGTCGCTCAGTCGGTGAGCCACACCTGCTCTTGGGCGCCCATGGTGCATAGGTAATGCTCTAAGTCCATAGGGCCGTTCCTGCGATACAAGCAGGCCATGCCGATGACCAAACAATCAGTCCAAACGGGATTCTCTTCGTATCATCCAAAAAATGGCCCTAAACCTTCCGCAGCTCAGCTCGGAGAACCACACAGTTCTTGGGGAAAAACGTGGGTAGACCCCCAAAATTGGCTCATGAAGCAGGAAGCACACTGCTGTATCACAAGGGGCCCCTTTCGAGTTGCGACGAACTCGGAACCCACAATATATTCTATGGGGGTTTTGTTAAGGGTGCCCTCGTTGAGACGGCTTTAAAAGGAAACAAAAAGGAGAACTGCCATTTTTTGGGGGTCCGCGATTTTAAAGCACCCTCGCTAAAAGTTTAACTTTTAGTGGGTAAATGGAAACTACCACTAAACACTAAAAAAGCTAAGGGGATGGCTGGGAGCCACCGAGAAAAGAGATCGGGTCCCAGCTTGGTACCAATCCCGAGGTCTGAAGCCAAAATCTCCTTAAACAAGGTGCTCCACCAGGGATGTTCAATTGTTCAAATCCCCTTTTTCAATCGAGTTCCCTGCCGAAGCCTTAAAAAAGCGCCGCGTGCGCACCGTGGTCTGGCACCACTCCTTGCCTCATGCAGCCTATGTAGCGTCGCGTCAGTCAATGCGAGCTACCTTGATACTACCACGAGAGGCCAGCGGCCTTGGCGCTTGCACCCAACCTACTTGACAGGATCTGCTCTCTGTGTGGCCCATTTGGGTGTGGGTCAATATTAAATCACCAGGGGACCGCAGATTTTAGTCTATGTTTCCATTTACCAGGGTTCCACTTTGGGTACCTATTTTTGACCCACAGCCATTTCTTTATTCGTTGGTAGTGTGCATCATTAGTGGGGCCGAAGTCCACCTGGATCCCATAGACAAGTTTCAAAACATCCTTGCAAGTCTCCACGAGCCAGTCGGATTTTGGTGTGCCCGGTCTTCTGTGCGAAATACTTTTTGTGCGCAGCCCGTCCCTTGCAAGCGTGACTTGGTTTAGTGGGTCGTTCATGTCTGATCTTAACAAATGGCCTAATAACCTTACTTTTGCTCTCTTCCAAGTATCTCCAAAATGTTGAAAAGCGCAGCCATGATTGTTTCCTATCTCACTTTTTATCCTTTGATTGGTTTGTTCTCTGTCAATGAACGTGGGTGGTATTCCCAAACTGCGTCTCAATGATTTGCTTTGAACTGCGTTAAGTCTCGACACTTCCGCCTCTGTAAGTTGCATCATCTCTAGGCCAAGTCTTCAACCGTTTGGCCAGTTGGCTCGAACTTTGGAGCTTTTCGCCTCTCCTGGGCACCAGTGCGCCGCTTGAAAACTTTGGCCGAGCGGCAGGGTGCGCTCCAGGCGCAGCCGCGCCAAGGCGCGGCGTAGGAAGTAGCCGAAGCGGCTGGCGGCCACATACTGCTGCCGCGCCAGCAGCAGGTCCAAACTCGCCTCAGGAGTTTGTTGGTGCGATAGGTGGGGAATGAGAAATGGAATGAACCTGGGGGTCCCTAAAGAAGACCACCAGGGATGGTTGGAATGAACCGTTTTGGGGTCCCCTGAAAGGAAACCACCAGTTGGATGGAGCTTATAGGGGGGATTGCATGTCTCATTCCCTACTGAGCACCAGCAAGGTCTAAGAGTCTAAGAGTCTGACGAAGGGTAATGGGATACGGACCGAGTGGGTTGAGGCCTCAGAAACCTAGACTTGAAACGTTCCAGACAGGGTTCCTTATGTCCCCGTTAAAGATCATCCCAAACAGGACCTCAATTCAGCACTCGTACAAAAGGGGGCGCTTGAAAAACTTAAAGAACACATAAGAACAATTTGGTAGACCTCAACCTGCCTGAAGTTCGGACTGCTCCGTCAGCTCTTCGATCTTTGCAGCCTTGGCCGTCTGCTGAAACTCCTCGATCGCTCTGCCAGCTCAGCGTGCTGCACATGTCTGGGTGAATCATCCTAAAAAATGTGAAACAAGACATGGACCCCCAAGAAAGCAACCCTCATGGCGGGTAAGGTCGAAAACGTGATCCCTTTGCGAGGTCGCTATATGTTGGGTCCTTGTAATTTCAATATTTGGGGAATCCGGCCGGGCTCACTTGGCAAGCATCCATCGCCAGGGGCTGTGCAGCATGTGTTGCTCTCACTGCCGATCGAGTGGATGGGCCAAACAAAGTAAACATGGCACATGTGTCAGTAGATGGACAAGCACGCGTGCCAAGCTGCCAAGCCAGCCAAACCGCATTGGTGGAGCAATGAAAGCAACGTTTAAGCGTGAAGCACAAACTCGCACTACACGGGCAGCAAGCAACAATAGAAAATAAAAGCATAAAGCCAGGCCAACACACGCACAAGCAAACACATACACACCAACCACCAGCAAAGGCTGTTTCCCCATGCATTGCTGCGCGCGCGTTCTGGTGCCGACATAGGGTTTCAATGCCACTTTCTGCAATACTAAAGGAATCTGTGTTTGGTGATAACGTAGTCATGGGGATGGCAACTACTTTGGTAACGCAGAAATGGGTGTCTTCTTTTGGGGGACACCCCCCCAAAATTGGTTGTTTTCCTCTGGAAACCCCTTTCTTCCACAAAGAAGGGGAACCCTCAAAGAAGAGACAAATCCAAATAGATATCTTCCATAATCATCCCGTCCTCCACCGGAGCCTCCCCAGCAATTCCATGAAAGTCGCGGAGGTAAAGCTCCGCTTGCCAGAAAATGCGGCTCACTGAGCCTGTCGGCCCGTTGGTTTCCTGCCCTCCCGTCCAGTTCAACCAGAGCCCTCTACCAAGAGTTGATGTTTCCCAGGAGTCCCACAGGACTGAGGGTTTTGTATTCCATCACCCCAAAACGCTCTTGAGACAATATGGGTATGTGTCAAAGGAATCGAACCCCCCAAATGGCAAGGGCGTCCTTTCGCTTTCCTGGAAAAAACAAAAGCAGCAACAAAAAAACGGGCTTCGGCAAAAAAAGACCAGCCACTCATATACTGTACCAACAATTTGGGCATTCCAAGCGGGAACCTCCCTGCAACCAAACACATCAGAGACCCCAAAAGGTCCCCAAAACATATGGATGTGTCTTTTCGAGGTTGGCTTGCAGGAGAACCAAAAAGGGAAACCACACATTGTTTGGGGTTTGTCTATGTTGAGACACCCACACACATATGCCTTTTTGACAAAACAAAACTGGTGGTATCCCCAACAGCAAGCACCTGAACCCTTTGGTAAACCAACCCGCGACACCGAACCACTCCCTCTGAACCCAATCGCTCAATGCCACACACGAACCCTTCTGAAATCCAGCTGAGCCGCGTGCAACAGCCGCTCTGTGGCAGAAGCCCAATCCAACAACTGCTTCGTGGAACCCCACTTCCAGCGAACCCTAATTATCCGGCAACCACTTCAGAAGCAACCTTCCGGAATTTTCCGGAACTCTTTCCGGCAACTGCTCCATGAATCCTGTTGAGCAATCACTCCATGGAACCCATGGAAGGTTTGGAGCCCTAGGAGCTTGTCGGGCAAAGACCCCGTAGCATTCAGCTGTTGTGGTAAAAACAATCCCGACATGAAGATACCAGACGAAGTCTGTGGGTTGTTCAGGCTTGTAGAGCTTGTAGAGGGATTCTCCGTTGAACATCCCAGACCAAGCTTTGTTGCTTTGGGAGAATGCTGGCCTGGCAAACGTTTTGCTCGTTGTCTTGTGGTACAATCAATTCAGTGGCTACAAGTATGTCGCGGCGTATGAAGCGCGCAGCTACATACCCGAAACAAATCCATGTTTGGGGCAGGTGCACTTTGGGTGTGGCGTCACATGAAGGAGGTTGATCAGTATTCCTGGCCCCAAAATGACTATGCATAACTTTTGGCATTTTAGTGGTGAAAGTCATCTCTGTTGGATATCTCATGTGAAGGACCTCTTGATCACCCTATCACCCATATCTGCTTTCCCACCAGATTCTGGTCCGTCGGTCGGTCCATCGATGCGCCTGGCTTCTCTCTGTCTGACAGGAAGTCGACCACGTGTCCGATGGCCTCAAAACCAAAAAAGCGAACCCTTGGGCAGCTCCCGGGTGAAATCCGTGGGTAGCTTGTGGGTCCAAGTGCACTTCTGGAAATCTAGGACCTGAGGCCGCCGACAAGGTTTAGGGGGGTAGCCCGTGTGAGGGAAATCCATCTGGGGGGTCCCCTATATGGCTGTGGGTCAACAACAGGTACCCAAGATGAAACCCTGGTAAGTAGCAACATGGACCAAAGCCTGCGGTCCCCTGGTGGTTTAATTTTGACCCACGCCCATATTTTGAGACACATGGCCATCCAAATGCCGTGGATGAAAGGCCATGCCGAGCCGAAGTACTCCCCGTGACTCGATCCCCGGGGTCCCGCTTTTTGGCGCATCCCCCCGGTTTCTGCGCGGCAAAAATGAGGCGCTCCAAGCAATGCAGCGATGCATCGACCCCGGTGAGATCGCTTCCGGGTCTGGTGGCTTCCATAGCTCAAATTTGCGGCAGGTTGCCCTCAGAAACTCAAGAGATGCATAGAAACATGCTCACAAAGACTGCCCTACGAAGCAGTGAATTGCTGATGATTGCTTCGATTCGCACATTAGTATAACTTACAGGTGGAAACAAGGACTCCCAAGCAAGAATTCATCACAGCTGAGCTCGTTTGACTCCTAGGTGACCTCGTTTGCCCAGAGCCATGCGGTCGGAATCGAATAGGGTGGGACCAAACCAGATAAGCATCTTGAAACCACTATTATTGTTTAAACCACCTTCTTTGGACTTCACTGTGAAGGGTACCACAGCTTATCTAAGTTTTAACATGCTTTGCCCTGGCGTCAACGCACCCAGCCGGCCTCTTCCAGCAACTCGTGCAATGCCTCCTCCACCGTCTCCGACGTTTCGCTGACAAGCTGTGCGCCTGTGAGCGTCGCAAAACATTTCGACGGCGAAGCAACCGACATCACGGGCCAACCAATGGGTCAGGGGATGCCGGCTTTAGTCCTTGTTTCCAATTGCCAGGGCAACCCAAAGTTGGCTATGAATCGTTTGACCCATACCCAAATGCTACCCGGACCAGATTCATTTGCGAGGGTTGTTCAGGGGAATGTCCCTGAACCCAAACATACGCCTGACGCCAAAGGATTACGAACTGTGAGTGGCTTGTATGGAATGAACATACTGCACCGTCTGTTTTTGAGTGTACCCCTGATTTTAAAGGGACACCAAAAGAAAACACACACTTGGAGGGGTCCTGAGAAAAAAGACACACCCACATGAGATGACACAGCATGGTAAACTTAGCAAATGGCTTCACAGCTCTGGGCAAGGTGCTACAAATTTTCGGCCTGGAAAGAAAGAAGGCCCCTGGCAACAAAAAAGAAAGAAAAGAACAAACAAATCGTGGCTGAGCTTACCTACCTCAGCTCTTGCATCTCCATATGTCAGCGAATCTCAAAATGCAATTTCATAGCTCCAAAGTCAATCAAGACCTGTTCAGAGGGTGCACCCCAATGCAAAGAAACCGAAGGCTGGGTTTTGCGCAATGTCTGGTCTTTTTTGCGACGACCCCCTTTTGTGGTGGTTTCAAAGAAAAGCTAACAGGAAGCCATTTCTCCCTTTCGGTGGGGGGGGGGCCTGTTGTGACATTTGTTTCCTGCGACCCACCCATTGTCTGCGGTTTTTGTGGGTCGCTCGCCGGGGGGAACCCTCGAAATTGTTGGTTTTCTTGTGGTTTCCCTTTAGAACCACCCCAAAATATGGAAATTTGCAGGGAACCCACCAAAATCGTGGGTTTGGCTGGTGGTGTCCCTTTAAGACCACCCAAAAAAGGGGTACCCTCAACAAAAGACACACCCATTTGGTGGCGGCCAGGGAGTGATGGCTTGGGGGTCCGTTGGAATCCAAAAGCCAGCTTAAGCTTTATGAGCTCCCGCCTGCCGGCTGAAACCAGGTCCGCAGCTGCGCGTGGGCCGCTGCGTTCAGCTGCCCGGCGGCCTCTTTGAGCCGCCACTCGGCACCGCCTGCCAGCGGATCGCGAGGCGGATCCGGAGCGCCAAGCTCCGAACTGGAGCACTGGCCATGGGTTGAGCAAAAAGAAAGGCAGGAAGGTGTTGGTTGAGTTTGAAGGTCTTTGGCAGTTGATGGTAGTTGGTATTTGAGGGTGTTTGGTAGTTTTGAAGGTGATTTTGAAAGCTTGCGTGACAGATGCTTGGCATGAACACTTGCCAAATGCATATGTCCGGAAGTTGTTTGGCTACGCTGGCAGGTAGTTCCTAGGGCCTTTAAAGGAGGCCGCACGCTAACAGCGCCCGAGGTGCTGGGTACAACAAAGTGCTTTGACCTCAGGCGGCCCAGATTGTGTTTGGTAGTTGGTGTTCAAGGGAAGCCCTTTGGTAGTTGACTGCTTGTTTAGGAAGTCACTGTTTTTTTTTTTTCTTTTTTTTTTTTTCTGGTAGCTCCTCAAAGGAAAGGAACAAAAAGCACCACTCGAGGTCGACAAAGCTTCCAGCGACACATGTGTGTCAAGCAGCTTTTTTTTGCTTCAAGAGAGAGGACCCCCCAATCTTATTCCAGAGGGGTTCACCACTACCACCCCCCCCCCCCAATTTGGATCTGTGGGAGTTCACCACTGGGAACCGCTACCATCTGGCATAAGGATTGACGAATCGGGTTGGGCACAAAACGTCGTCATCTGTCCGTTCCTTTGGCTTCCTTTCAACTGGGTTCCATTTGGGCTTGTCTTGAAGGGTGTGCCCTGAAATCGGTGGCCTTTCCTGGAATCAAAGCACCAACAGACATAAAACCTTCCGGTTCTCACATGTGGTACCAGAGTTCTGATACCACAGAATGCGACAGTCAGAAGGCCAACATGTCAGCCAAATCCCAAAAATTCCGCGAAGCCGACCCTCTGGGCTCAAACATCATCCTTCCAAAAGGATAGACTCCAAGGATCATGTTTCAGCCATCCACAAGAAGAGCATGTAGGGAAGCTTGACGAAAGGAACGCCTTGACCCCGACCATCAAGGCCACATCTCTTACTTCCTAAGTGAATTGGCCCAAGAATTCATCGCGCAGACCCAAAATCTAGCTAAAACGTGTTGCTTTTCTCCAAACAAATAGGTTCAACAACGGGAGGGAGTTGCCGGCCGTCTTCCCGTCTTCGCCTTCTCCGAAGAGCGTCTGAGATTTCTGCAGCGCCTCCCAGTCAGGCCTCGGAACTTCCCACCGGTTTTTGGGCAAAATACCCAGCCCAGGTCCTCCACTAGAGACGTTAGAATAAGGGTACCAACTGTTTTTTGCAGTGGTCTATTTTAGTAGGGGAACCCTCCCCCAAAAAAGTTGGTACAAGGGCACCACTGGGTCGGCGGATCCGAGAGGGCACAAACAGCAGCTTGTTCTTGCCACCTCTAAATATCGACGCTTTTGAAACGTCTGTTACGGTCAACATTGGACTAGTGGACTGGCTTGGAAACCAATGGATGATGTGACAACCTTTGTGCTTCATTTGCATTTGGGTGTGTCTTGGTTTTGGCAGCATAACTTAGCTTTCTCCTGCGAAGTTTTCCGACGTAGCTTGCAACACTTAGTGCCCATTTTGGGTCATCTGTTTGCATCAAACATCAAGCCCCAAGGCATATTCCTGCCCATTTCAGGGTTCCATCGTGGGTGCCTATTTTGCCCACCTCAAGGGTTGAAATGGACACAGATAGAGTTAACGCCCCTTGGAAGACATCGCTCGCCCGTCATTTTTCGGGGCCATGTGCCACTCATGTGCCATGAAGAAAGCGAAAGGTGAGCCATGGGAAGGTACCCAACATGGAACCTGGGGTTGGGGGGAGGGATCTACGAGGAATTTTTTGACTTTCAGTGCACCGATTCCATGCAACGTTGCAGAGGTGATCAAGGTTGAAAAGCAGGGAACCGCTCTGTTCCCCAACACGAAACCAGCGTCGCACGCCATAGGCAGAGCAGAGGGTGAACATCTTTCAAAGAGGGATCCGGATCCCCAGCTCGCTAGTGGTTGACACCAGGGAGCCCATGTTGCCAGATCTGGCAGGGTTTGACCCACCAAATTTGTTTGGTAAACGTCCACCCCAAACCCCAAGTTGGTCCAATTCGACCATACGAAAGACCAGAGGATTGCTGACGTCCAGTCAAGAAAAAAGTGGTCTTGTCCCCAGGTCCGCAGCTTCCAAATCACCGGATCCGAGTCAAAAATGGTCGGCCCGGGTCGGTTGCCAGATCTGCTTCCAAGTTGCTGGGGCTCTGGTGTCTCACCTGCAGCCGAGCGCAATCTCGTGCGAGCTTCCTCGGGCAGGCTTGAACTGGCGAACCAAGTGAGATTTCTTGCCCAAGAGTCTGGGAGAAGATGTGTTCGGCCATAAGTTGACCGCTTCCCCTGTTAGTAAATGAATCCTATCAATAGACACCATCCGTCCCAGACCAAATTTCCCAATACAAAATTACAAGTAGTCATGCCATACCACTTCCAAGCGAGCAAATTCCGCCGACCCCAACTCCCGTCTTATTGGGGCCGTTTTAGAACCGATACTAAATCCATTCTAAAACAAACACGAGACCAACTGTTTGAATCCCTGACTCACAAACTGCCATGGTTTTATCATGTGTTGAACGATCTTTGCGCCAGCATGAGGGGGTCGGGGTCCATTTGGACGAGGAACGTAGCGGAACTTGCTGGGCAGAAATGTACCATTAATAAATATTATTCGGCCGCGGGCGGCAGAAGATGTGGAGGGTGGGGGGGGAGGGTGGGGGCCGTATGTGTTTTAATGAGAAGCGATTGCTGCATGATCCTTCCACCGGGCAATTCCCTGCAAGAAAGGGCCAACAGAAACAGGTAGGTTCCGTTCCAAAGCAACCGCAGGATCAGGCGAAGTGTTGCATTTTGTGTGAAGTGTGCCCAACAAAGGCGGCCGTCTTTGCTCTGCAACTGGAAAAGTGGGGCGCTGAAAGTCAGTCTTAGCAAAGGCAAATGTGGATCAGCGTGCACACGTGCAGCTGGAACGGTAACGCATCACAGTCAGGGCAAATGTGCGGCATGCGGCTATGTCACCAGTGTCTCAGTTGTTCAGTGACCCTGGAAAAAAAAGGGAACCCTTTTTGGGGAAGACCATTTTTAGTGGGGCAGCCACCAAAAAAAGGGAAAAAGGGTGCCACTGAACAACTGAGGTGTGGCCCGGAGGTTCTTAAGGCTTGGCGAAGTTTTGTTGGGGGGAACCAACGAGGAATAAGGCCGGGGACAAGGGAGACCTAACCCTTTTCGTCAACGGGACGAAAACGGCCATTTAACCATCACCTGGGTGAGGTTCAACTGAAACTTGCGCCCATATGCGATTGCCATCAAACGCTCCAATGTGTCTTTAAAATGCCAAGCCCGCGACCCCATTCGTGTTATTTGGGGTCCATGGGGTCTCAAAAATCTGAGGGTTTTCTGAGGGTTTTCCTTCCGAACACCACCGGAAAAGAGGTGTGCCAACTCAAACAAATGCGACACCCACCCCCCAATTTCCGGTCACCCCCCCCCAAAGCAAAAAGAAAACAAAAACCTGGAAGGCCCCTTTTGTTCTCCCCAAGCCAAGCTTCCCGATGAGATCCTGCGAGCCACGCCTGAACTGTGTGGGTTGTGGGTGCTGAAGCCACCCGATTTGGGGGAGGGGGGGGAGGGGGGCTTCGTGCTGGTTGGCTGGTGGGTTGGGTGCTTGGTACAAAGTCCAAGGACAAACATAGGCGCAAGTCAAGAGGCCTATCATCCACAGGACGCAGCAGTGACCCCAACGCGTGAAGCGTGCAGGAGGCCACTCCTTCTGGCACACTCACCAAATGAGAAACGGACCTTTCAGAAGCTCCAAGTTTGCAGCAAAAACTGGGCTGCCCATTTTCAGATCCCCCGCTAAAAGTGACTAACTTGTAGTCGGTTAAATGGAACCTACCACTAAACACTAAAAGGCCAAAAAGCTAAGGGGATGGCTGGGAGCCACCAAGACAAGAAGTATCAACTTTGTGAGGTTCCTGCATGCTCAACGTTCACCTGACTTGAGGCAGCCAATCGATCAATTCTTGTCTCCAATAACAGCCTGGTAGTTCTTGGTGGGCGAATTGGACCGCTTCACATTAAGAAGAAGCAGGGTGTCCCCTCACATGGTCAATGTTCAACTCCAAACCAAAGCAGGGGAATCAACGCGTTCTGAATCCTCATCATGTTCGCCGAAGTAAGATGTTCCCAAACGCGGACCTTCCCATTGCATTACCTTCCTAGGGGAACCCCTGAGAAACTTCGCCACTTCCCCACGCGGGCACTACTACTGTGTGCGATCCTGCGCGTCCACACGAATCACAGCCACTCAAGATCGGCAAACTCGAACCCCTGAAATTCCCAACACCCAATGATTGGAGGTAATTAGGGGGTCAAAGGCCATCATATTTCTCGGGTAATAAAATCCTCAAGAACTGTTGGGCGAATCTCGAAATGGCAAAAGTCTTGGGCGACGTGCCCTTTTTGGGGTTCCATGTGACACTCTCATGTTCCACGGGAGGAATGGGCCGCTTGGGATGAGGTAAATCAAGCCATGAAGGTCCCTTACCTGGAGATGGATTGCTTCCTTCCAGCTTGGGAATCTGTAATATGCGAGCAGATATTCTGGGCTGTCCTCAGATTCCCCGCTTAAAGGTTGACTTTTAGTGGGTTAAATGGACATCCCCACTAAATACTAAAAAGCTAAAAAGCTAAGGGGATGGCTGGGAGCCATCAAGTATTGTGCAAGTACTGGCACAGGAGCAGTTCTCTTGCAAGTGTGCACAACCTTCAAGCAACGTGGACCAAGTTTGCACGAGTGTACCTTTCCACACCTCTGTCTTTGGGGGGTCCTCTTGAGATGCTCAGTTTGAGGTCCAATTACATTGCGAGGATTCGTTTCAAGCTGACAGGGTCTCATGGTTTGAAACTGACCGACTCCATGATGCCTCCAACAATCCTAGATGCGGGCCACTCACAAAACCATCCATGTGCAACTTCCCCAGAACTGTCTGAGTGTTTGAAAGATGCTTCCCATCACCAGAATCCTTGCCCACAGCTCTACATGCGTACTGGCCTGCAAACAACCACAAGAAGCCCACCACACCATCCTGTTGACAGCAATATCCTTTTGGGAAATGGAGCCCAATTTTGGAGTCCATTGGGAACTTCGCAAACGGATACTACTTGTGAAGGAACACTTGAAACATCGCTTAGAAGTCCAGGGATCGGCTGAGTCAACAGCACCCTTAAGGACCCGAACGCGACAAGTTCTGCCATCTCTCCGGGTGTCACACAGCATGAAGGTTGTACCACCAATCCAATACATATACCAAAAATAAGGCGTTTGCAGGTAAGGGGTCGTCATCATAGGTGAGAGAGTTTTACTCAAATCTACTCGCCCAAATCTGCCAGACCGCCCACTCACTCCATCTGCGGCTCAGCGACCGGGGCCGCACCAATCAAAAGCAGCACGGCGATTCGTTTGGCCATGGGTCGTAGCGGTTCAAACATGTCGTCTGTCCATGGTCAGAACGGCTTAAGGGTGTTTTTAGAAAGGTTCACCGAATCATGAGCAGTTGGGCCACAGCGTTGGGTAAGCAACAAATGCAAGTTCAAATCAACATGTTGGCTCCTTGCCATGTGTCCAGCCGGCGGGAGAGCGGATAAACAGTGACATGACAGTCAGCTTAAGCCTCAGGACAGCCGAGTGCATCAGAAAACCATGAGGCTAAGTTGACTTTGCATGAATCGGTTTGCGCAAAGCAACCCCTTTTTATCATCACAGAAAAGGATTGCCTTACGGAACCGAGCTTTTTACCCAGGCTCACAGGAATGCCGGATTGACACATGAGGCATACGTAGCCCCCTGTTCCAGGTTCAACATGGTGTCCCGGGAAGCATCAACTTCTGATCAACCACTCATCTGCGCTTCTGATGATTAGCCGCTCGCAAAGAATAAAATCCCATGGAAGGAACGTTGATCATGTCAGCTTCCCTCTGATCTGATTGGTTGGATTTGTGGTTTGGTGGTGTTGCGGGTCCCATATACCCTCCCAATCCAAACAGTAAGGGTTGCCTTCGCAAGGGCGAGGGCGCATACCAAACTCCGCTAGGTTGCTGCAAGTCGCAGAGACTCCTTGGAAAACACACAGACTTTCCTGCAAATTACGCGCAAAGCTCTCGGTTCTGGTGCTTCCACCAAGCAAAAGGATATATGGCAAAACTAGACGGACCTTTGAGGTTACAAAAATAAAGTCAACATCACATGAACTACTGTTTTTGACACGTGGGGTTGTCAAAAAGATCGACCTAGGTGTGCTCTTTTGTATCACTCTTTAAATGGGCGGACCGCCAAAATGGTCTTCGGTTTATTTCCCTTTAAACTTAACCAAAATCGGATTCCCTTTTCAAAACACACCCTCACCCAATGGGATTCTCCCTTGACCATGCAAAGAGTGACAGCCTGAAAGCGCAAGTAAAGGGGATTACTAAACCAACGTGGAGTACTCGTGCCATCTACCTTCATCCAATAAGCAACAAAAACAGAACGTCGCAAAGCCAGCAATACTTCGCCACTGCCTCAGCGTTTGCCCTCTAAATGATATTGAAATTTGGTCCATACTTAGTGAACCTGAAACACTTATGTAGGTTTGTCTTTGAACATATGGGACCCTCCAAATTGGTGGTTGGCCCGTTCGGCAAACCCCGCAAAGAGCACCTTGCCCCTATCCCAAGACCCCAAATATCATGGCATTCACCAACCCAAAGACCTGAAATCATATGGTTTGGGGACCCCAAAATTCAAATTGACACACCCAAAATGAAAATTGACACACCCCAGACACACCCAAAATTCATATTGACACACCCCAAAAATTGTGCCAACAGCTCCCCGAACCACAAGCCCCTGAGGGCTGTGCCACCTTGGGTGGGCGCCGCGTGCCCTTCTCTCACGCTGACATCGAGCCGACCGCGGAGTTTGGCGGCGGCGATTTTCTGCATGCGAAACTAGAGACCTGCCAGGAGGATATCTAACCTCAACTAGGTCCTCCAGATTTGAGAGGTTAGAATAAGGGTACCAACTTTTTCTGCAGTCTATTTTAGTAGGGGAACCCTCCCCCGAAAAAGAAACGGTAAAGGTTGGCACTGGGGGACCGGGTCAAAGTAGCCTTGCCACAGAAATACCACAGGCGCTCAGATCATGGGCCTATGGCCACCAGAAAACTGCGATGGAAACCCAACTGCTTCCAGGTGGATAGGAAAAAAACACTGCTCATGTCGCGTGCAAAAACCCAAAGGGGTTCTGCGCCCATGCGACAAATGCAAGACAGCTCGGACCCTCGGACGACACTTGGCGGCGTTGGGGCCCGGTGGTTTCGGTTTGGCGCCGCCCCTATCCTTCCCAAACTTCGTGCTTTCACCTTGGGGGGGGTGAGCCTGGCACCAGGTTTCTCGAACCACCCTTGGTCCAAGCTTGGGAAGGAACTAGATCAAATGGAGGATCATCCAAGTGCAGCTGCTTTTTCAAGCTCCGAAGTGAGACGCCTGGTTGCGTGTGACAAGGACATCGACATGACGCCAAAGGCAGGCGATACTGGAATGTCGCGAGACATGGTTCAAAGCATACAATATGCCAAGCATGTTTCACAAAAATCAGGCGGGTATTTTGAAATAGGTGTGGGTCAAACAATTCGGTAACCCCAAAATGTCTTGTGCTTGCAAATGGAAACAAGGACAACCTTGTGGTCTCGCTTAACTAGAATCCACACCCAAATGGCAAAGACGCAGTTTGAACCAAAGCAGCTCCAATCCATCGGGGTGTGCTACCCTTTTCGGGACATATCTTAAGTTTGAAAAATCGCAGGGACACCTGGGAGGGGCGCCTCCGTTTTTGAGCCCCGGTTTCCGCCAAGGCCCCCGGGCCAGGGAGGTCACCGTGTCCGCCAGGCGATGGAGCAAAGAGAAGGCGCGAGCTCGTAGGAACTCGCGCGATCGGCACCATGTCACGCACGGGACAACAAACGGGCTCGCCAAAATGAGGGGGAGACCGGGAGACCCCGAAAAAAATGGTGGTGGTTTCCTTTGGGTGTCCCTTTAAAACCACACAAAATGGGCACCATCAAACAAAGACAAACCCTATAAATGTGGAGACACCTCAGATAGGTGGCTTTGCTCTTGGTTTGCCAAGCTGAAAAGGAAACCCCCAAGATGAGAAGCGAATGCAAAGCCACAACTAAGGTTGGCGAAAAAAAACAAGGATCATAGCTTCCATTTGCTAAAGCCCCTGCAAACAAAACAACCAACAAATCCAGTAGTGATAGATTCCCATTAAAACAAAAAAGAGAAAATGAAACATATCCTGAAGAAAATGAAAATCCCAAACACACCACCATTTTGCGTTTTGTTGCCGGCCGGCATGGGATCATGGTGAATATAGTTGTAGACATCCCAACCGAATTTCATAGGGAGAGGTTTGCAGATTCGTATCTTCCTCCCAACTACTTGTTCCACTGGAAACATAAGACCAACACATCATGCCTTAGTTGTGTATTTGGCTCAAAACGGACGTTTCGTTTTTTAGGGGATGCCTTCAAATTGTGCGGACAGTACGTGGTCTCTGGCTCATTACGTCAGGGAGAGATATGGAGGGACTGTCGTGAAGTTTGCCATGGGTTTTAGCTACCTCCTACTTTGACTGTGGCTGCGCCTTGAACAGGACACATGCACGTGGGACATGAGGCCGGGTTTGGCCACAAAGTGAGTCCCATTTTCGAACCGCTCGGGTGTTGGCTGGTGACCTCGCTGTCCAGCGGCGCCTTTTTTGTTGGACGAGCCTTCATGCGGGTGTGCTTTTTGTTCGGGAGTGTGTGTGTGTGTGTGCTGTTGGGGGGTCCATTTTCAGGATAGGGGAAAGCTGAAGGATCACATTGTTGGGCACCTATTTAAAGACACAGCCAGATTCCCAAGACCCGATTTGGATGTGCCTCTGGCGAGGCTTTGTCGCCACTGAGCTTGGCCGCCAGCGCCAACACGCTTGGCACCTGGCAGTCTCAACCTTTGCAATTCCCTGCCCACCTGGTGTCCCTTTGCTAGGTCCTCCAGATTTAAAAGGTTAGAATAAGAGTACCAACTTTTTTGTGTAGTCTATTTTAGTAAGGGAACCCTCCCCAAAGAAACGGTAAAAGGGCACTACTGGGGGACCTAGCCTGTGGTTTCCAGAGAGAAGAACAGCCAACGTACAAACCCACGCGGCAGAAATCCGTGGGCACTCTGCCAGCCTGAACTCCTGGCCCATGTTCTTTACCGGACCAACGGAAATGAAAGCCGAGTTTGGCAACTCCCCAGCAACGGTCTACCGACTCGCATTTTCTGACGCCCGGATTGAAGAAAATCACAGGTGCCCCCTCTTGATTGGTGTAAAACCCGTCTTTACAAATCGGCGCCCCTTTACTTGAATTTTGTCCCTACATGAGGGGGATTCCCAAGAACCAATTTCCCTTTGGTTTCCCGTTCGATCAACAACTGCAACCGCAAAAGACACGAGTATCCCAAAGGAGCCCACCCAACAGAGTCTTGGAACCGCAGCTGCTTTGGTGGTTCATAGCCGGACGCTTTGATGGGGTTGTTCTCTTCCCTACCTCTCAGGGTGCACCCAAATCCTGCAGAAAAGCCAGCGCCCGAATCGGGCCTGGGAAACACTACCCCTCGAAAGGGCGAGAAGAAAAACTCACCAAAGTGGCCTCAAACTTGCAACTGAATGCTTAGCCCCGACTCGCGCATTTCAAGGCTGCAACATGCAGATGGTTTCCACTATATTATACCCCGACATGTATAATAGTAGCTACAAAGTATGGTGGCTGAAAATCCCGGGGCAATGGTTGGGTGGTGGTGGAAACCATCTTAGAAACGCGCCGCTCGCCTTTTTCTCAAACCGAGTGCCACACGAGCTAAAGCTGCCCAGGGTTCTTTGCTCGGCCGAGACATGCCCTGCATGCCGACTCACTGTTACCTCAAGTCGATAGCAATGGGCACAAACATGACAGTAAATGTATTTGTTGAACAGATTGAAAACCCACCTTGCCTTGTTCCTTGCTGAGCTGACCGTGGGGGGGGGCGGGGGGAGGTGGAAAGAAAACCGAATTGGACCATGTCATTCGCCTTTCCCTTGTGTTGGGTGCAGCAACTGTTCTAGGCCGGACGGCCGAAATGACTCAGGGTGTCTTCTATGTCGCTTCAATCATCACCCCACTACGAAGCATTCAAATCCACAGAGACGGTGACCCGAAATGCGTTCTAACAAATGGGTTCTAGGATGCTACACATGGTTGCCTTATGGTGCATGCAATCCGAATCCTTTTAAGGTACGGCACTTCAAGCCAAGCATCCTGCAGGGCTCCCTATATTCCCCTCAGAACACCACCAAGCTTGCCAAAACGGTGATGAGCTTGAAACCAAGAAAACTAACCGAGGACCCCGGCATCCTACGGACATTGCCCGCAGTTGGTGATGACGCACAGGGCGATGGGCTTGCCGCTGGGTGAGCCACACTTCTCCACCTGAGGACCGAGTCCATGTCTCTGGCTTCCCGAAGTGGAAGACGGGGCCGCAACTCGCTGGCGCCAAGACCAGGAGACCGAAGGAGTTCGAACATGTTGACACCTCCAAGAAAATCCCGACATGGGAAGCGACTGGTCAAAAAGGCGGCTTTGGACGTGTTAGCCAAAGACGGTTCACCGCAAAGGGTTCACTGTGAAAGTGAACCTTCATCGCACGCACTGGCAGCCATCGGTCCAAATGGTCGGCTTCCTTCTAGTTTTTCTTTAATTACGCCGACAAAAAAGGGATCCTGTACTTCTGGGTACACCTAGTTCGTCAGGCAAGAAAGCGGCGCCAGAATGCCTGCCCCAGTTGGTTGGATGGACAAAGTCCTGCACCAATTGGGATGGATGAAACTCTATTCACCCCCACCAACTCGGGCAGGATTTGTTCCATCCACAGTAGGGTTGTCCTTTTGGAGAAGCCACACAGGGGAAAGTTCACCCTGAAAACATCATCGAATCCTTTCGGAGGTCATGAAGGTCGATTCGACTTTTCCATCATGGATATATGCCGTATGGGTCAAAATTAAACCACCAGGATATGGGCCGCAGGTGATGGTCCTTTCCATTTACCAGGGCAAGCCATTTGGGGGTTACCCTAGTTTTGACCACCACACCCATATGAAACCTCTTCCGCCTCTTCCCCGGGAAAGCGCTGGCAACAAAACTCCACAAAACATCACGAAACCCATGTGGCCGCGGCGCCACTCGCACCACCTCTTGTCCATCAAGGACTCGCCCAAAGACCACATGCTTCCCATCCAGGTGGTGCATCCGTGCGGTCCTCAAGTTCCGGAAGTAAGTCTCATATCGAAAGACCTACCTACCCCAAAAAGCCCAAACATCCAAACCATACACCATGTTGAAGCCGGCAACCAACACATGTTCAAGCCCAAAACAAAGAAAAGTCCACGCGGACAAGTTGAACAGTTTGGTCTGTAAGAAGCCAGTAAGCCAAGGGTGTTGCGCCCAAAGAGAGACTCGCCGTGGAGTCGAGAAGGGCGTGGCTTTTGGGTTTCGCTCCGAAATCCGTTGCGCTTGTTGAGTTGCCGCAAGTTTTTCGAGGAAACCACAACCCGGCGGATTGATTCACCAATCCCAGACGCTCTACGGGAATATTTACCGACATTTACCCTTTAAATGGGGCACATGTGGGTACATGCTACCTACATGGAGTATGTGGGAGTGGATTTGTCACAATGGAGTTTGTGCCATGAACATGCTCCTTGGGCGTTTCCCGGTCAGAAACCTCTGGGGCATGTTTGAGCGATGTAGCAAGCAGGTGACAGAAAAATGAGTCCAGTGTCTGCTTTGATAAGCCCCAACAAGCAGTTGAAATAATGACGGGTGTTGATAAGGGGGGTTTGAAACAGTCAGGAAGTTATCACCCCGCTTTGGCTTACTTTTAAGAACAATACAAACATAGCTAGAGGCAAGAAAACACACTGAACCCATGTTTCCTTACTGTTTGCTATGGCTTATGGATTTTCTACGGTTTGCAATGGGTGTTTCGAAGTTACCGGTCCATCAAAAACAAGTATGGTGTGAACCCATCACCTTTGGACATGGACCCTCCTAAAGTGGTGATGTGTCCCGTGCAACAGGTCGGGAAACCAACGACCTGCAGCTTCGAACGCCACATTCGATCGCAGATTTTCCACCATCGCAAAGCATCACCAAAACCCCAGGCCCTGAGAGGTTGTGGAGGCTCTAAGGGCAAGTTACCATCCATGTGTCCTGTGGTTTCGTTTTTACCCCATCCAAAAAGGGGGCTCCCAAGTTTCTGGCCACAGCCAAATCAGGTGTTTGCCTGGGTCCTCCGTCTCCAGATGATTTCTCTGTTTTTGCACCAGTAAATCTCAAAGTGTTCCAAATGAGATCCCAGGCAGGAGTGGGTCCTATACCGGTGCCTTCTTCTTGAAACCTGGGATCCCCAGGTAAAGAACCTAGATCCTCGAATCGAGCAGCTGGCCACGGAAAAACCTCGGCAGACTCATGTTTTTTTACAGTGAATGGGTTCGTGTGCCGACTTTCTTGCTCCTAAATCTGCCAACCAAATGTGGCTGTGGCTCAAAAAATGGTAGCCAAAATGGAGCCCTTGGTAACTGGAACCAAAGAGTAAAACCTGCGTAACCCCGACTCTTTCATTTTGAGCCACAGCCACGTGAAAACGTTCCAGTTCCAATCTGAGAGGCGTGATGAAGAACTGCGAGGCGTTGGTGTCAGGGCCCGCGTTGGCCATCGACAGCAGCATACCCTCGGAGTGCTTCACAACCTGCAAGTTCACTCGATTTGTTTTAATTCGCGGACCTCGGGTTTGTTGTTCTTGTCTCTTTTCTTTTTTGTTTGTTTATTTTTTTCGGGGGGATAGCCTCTTGCTTGATTCTTTACATTCAGGTAGACCCTCTCATGGGATGAATCTTCGCGGGGGCTCCCTTCCACATCTTCATTGTCGTCGAGAAAGCACCATGTTGATAACCTGGCATCAATCAGAAACGGGTTTCTGAGTCCGCATGGACGTGAACATGGCTCAACCTCTCATGTTGATTTCTCTAGCAACATTCAGCCCCGGGTCGATATATCTGAGTGAACATGAGACTTCAAGACCCGATGACCTCGTTTGGGGTTTCCTGGGCTGGCCTCAGCGTGTGACTAAACATGAAATGTTGAAACTATTAAAAAAACACGTTCCCCCCAGTGAACATCCCAATCCCGGCTAAAATAGACTAAAATGGGTGGTGCACCTGTCCCAAAATGGTACCATTAGCTTTGAACCATGCCCATATCTGGTCAACCCGCACCTGTAAGTTTACGGCCCATGTACTAGCCGGGAGGTTCCGCATGACCTTCCGGGCAAGCAGCGCCGTGCTCGAACTCGTCCGGGAAGGTGGGCCCATAGATACTCTCGCCCCCCATGCCGTTGCCATTCACAAAGTCGCCGCCCTGGCCTGAGGCCCAAACTGGCCCTCCAGCTTTGATGGGATTTGTTTCGGTCGCGTCCGGGCAACGCCGTGATCGCTTGAACTAATTCATTTGCGCAAGCCAATCTGCCCAAGCCTTCATTTCACGAAGAACGGCCGTGTGTGACTTCGCTCTTCTCTGTTCTTAGTCACCGGACAAACAGATTGACCCAGTCACGGGAGTCAAGGGACGCCCAAATAGACGAGAATGCTACACATGATGTGTTTCCCCCCCCCAAATGTTAAGCAGGGTGTTGTTTGTTCAGGTTGCTTTGTGCAGTAACCAACATCAGGCCATTCTTAATTGGTGGTTGGATTGTTGGTTTGGGGATTCGAACCCCTGGTCCTTATAAAAGGTTACTGTGAAACCACCTCTAACCTCCAAACCCCCAATCCAAACCACAAAATTGAGGGAACCAACAAAAAACGAGAACCAAAGAGCACTTAAAAAGAAAAGCTGAGGGAACCAACAAAAAATGAGAACAAGGAGCACTTAAAGCTGAAAACAGAACCAAAGAGCACTGGAAGAAACCACCTGCCGACTTGGGATTTCTTGGGCTACCGCGACCCCATCCACCTGGAAAGCTGATCCGAGCGGCACAGCAGCCCGGGCATGATGCGATGGAAGGGACCTTCGAGTGACGCGGGCCCCGGGCCCCGAGTCTCCAGGGCGACTCTGGGCCCTTGGGGTGGTGAAGCGGGTGCTGAAGGCTGCCAAGAAGTGGAGTACCGAACTGAGAAATGGCAGAACTGACTCCTCGCGGCTAGCCGGCTTGTGGGTTGGCTCAAAAGGAAAAGGACGCCACACTTTTTGAAGGTTACCCTACTTCTTTTGAGACACCCGCATATAATTTGCCCACACCTCATGCTGTCATATTGGTTCACGAGACGACCTTTTTGTGGGGACAGCTTTCAAGCGTGCTATGTGCAAGCTGCAACCCAAAGTAATTTGACGCGTGAATTCCATTTTGCGAGCGTCAGAACATCAACCGGTTGTTTCATGTATCACCCGCAAAAGCCGCAAATTTCAAATGTGCAAAGGTGTTCGGATGTGCAAAGCCCCGGTCACTTCTGGAGTCACAATCAAAAAGCTTGGCCCATTTGAGCGCCTACTCGAAACCGTGCAAAACACGATAAGTGAAGGGCGTCTGGCCGCGTATTGAGTGCGGCTTGGCAACCAAACAGCGAGGAGGTTTCTGGACTTCTTTTCCATCTCAGGGTCCATTTCCCTCGGCTTTTGGGAATGAAGCGCCCATGCCCGGGAAGAAACCGCCAGTGATTCAGCGTGCAGTTTCTCCAACCCATAATTTTCTGCGAAACAGAAAAGTTCTTCGGACTGAATGCAAGTGGCTGCCCTTGTAGTGCAGCGGCCGGCCGAAGGAGTCGATTCCCTTCCTGAGGCAGATAAGAAATCGGTGCCTGAAAAAGTGCAGGGTCAAACACGTTTTTGGGACCCCTTTCCGGACGGTAACAAGAACATGAACGCCAAGCAAAGCTAGAGGTGTTGATGGCCCACAACGTCGCCACGTATGTGCCACGAACATAGTCTGCCCAAAAAGTGTCAAGTCCCGGCACTCAAGAATTGGCAAAGGATGGTACCCTCCAAAAACAGAAGCCATTGCCTTGGGTGCTGTAGATCCCCCAGCAAAAAGTGAATGGAAATGCTTTTGGGGTATCCAACAAGCCATCATATTTAGGGTCCTGGCATCCTAGGCAGTCTTTTTGGGGAGGTTCGGGGTGTTGTTTGCCTTTGGGGCAGTTCACACACACACACACATGATACTCATGGTGTTCCAGCTACGGCGTGGGAACTTGATGCATGTCTCGCCGTGACATGCGGAACTCTTCATAGCAAAGCCTCTCCCCCGTGCAGAGGCAGCGGAAATTCTCCGCGGTCTTCGGGCAAACCTTGGGAAACCTCGGTCTCCGCTGTCCCGCTTTCGGGCTTGCCGAGTCGAACTTCGATTCGGGGATTCGATTAGTAGGGGCGAGTCTGGGGCGTCCAAACCGACTCGCACCTAGACTCTCCATGACCCTTTAAAAATGGGTCCATGACCCCATTATTTTGGGTACTGACCCAATTTTTCAAGGGTCGTGGAGACTCCAGGCAGCGGTGAACGGATTCAGAACTACTCGTTTTTCTACTAAGTAGAACTTCTCACCCCTGATTAGTACGGCTCTTTGGGTTCATCCGTTGCCACAAGCTGATCCGTGGGAACGGGGCCTGAATCAGCCTTTCTTAGGACCCTTCACCGAAAAAAACAAACGGGTTGAGCTGTTTCAACCATGTCACCGTAGGATACGAGCATAAGCAACAAAAATCCTTTGGGAATCATTTCAGACCTGCGTTTGGAAATACCAAAACAACTTTGGTTAATTCACAGGGTTGGGCTGAGAGGTGTCTTGCTGAGGTTGGGCCCTTTTGAGACTCGAGTAAAACCCTGGCTTCGCAATTCTGTAAATGCCGCAGGGCTCGTAAAATATAACAAGCACGGGACAAAAAGCGCAAACCGAAGAAGTCCCAGATCTGTGTCAGAAACTGGATAAGTCAGATCTTAGGGTAGGAATCTGGATTGCTGTTTACCCCTCTGCAAAAAGTGAATCGCTGTTCGTGGGTTGAACTCGGAAAAGCCAAAAGACTTCCCAAAGAGCTAAGATCTGAAAGATCCAACTCGATAGCAATCAAGGACTGGGCTCTGGTGCTTGGAAACTTGGGACCCGGCCAGGCCGTCCATTGCTCGAATACATGTTTCAATCTTGCACCTTGCCTCGAATATGGGTTGTGTTTTTGTATTTACCCTGTTGTTTTTTCCTTTTTTTTTAAAATAGACACCAAAAGAAAACCACCACCTTGAGTCTTGAGGAAGCAAATCCCGAAAATTTGACCCATACCCATATGGGACCAAAGTTGGTCTGGTTGCTGTAGTTTGCCACCAACATAGCCCAGCAAGCCCGCGATGTTGTGTTTTGGGGGCTGAAGTTCGGAAGGAAGTTCCCGAGAAACCAGGAAAGTGCGGGGAGGGCAAATTCCTGTCATGGCAAGTCACGTCTGCCTTCATTTGCTCACCAAACTTCTCATGTTTGCCTTCCAGCAAGTCCCTTTCTCTGATGTTCATGGGTTTCTTACTGCCCAGTTTCTCAGCTAAACTCTCAACAGAAACAGGGATCCTTGCTGCCAGGACGGACCGTTTCGATCTTGGAGGGAAACTCACGCCCAAAGAAAGAATGACAGGTTCAAAAGTAGACAAACAATGGCGGATTCGATTGCGTTGCACGTGAGCGCAACAAAAACAAATCCCAACCTGTACCCAACCAACCTGGGCCCCCTAGATTGTCTCCCGAAACATCCCGCCGACAGGTTGGACAGGGAGCCCTACCCCAATTTCACCTCCCAACAATCCATTGCAGCCACATTTGTTTCTTTAAAACCGCAACCTAAAAAGACTCAGACCCCCAAGTGGCCATGGGGAAAAAGCAAGGGCATTCTTTTTCCGGTGGTTGATTTTGAAGGGAAATCCCCAAAAAAAGAGGAAAACGAGCCGGTGCGACTGGGGGTCTGGGATACCCAACCTCTACCCCGCCCGACAGGAACCAAAACCAGGCGAGGCAGCAGTTCGCAGGTCACCCTGCCGCGGCCCTCGCCCACGGTGATGTCCAGCCAAACCCGGGGATTGTCTGGACCTGAAAACTGGTCGAACATATGCTCCTGCAGCCTCAGAGTACCCTTTAACTGTAACTCGAGAAATCACCCCATAGTTTGAGCGCAACTCAGGCTTAAGGGCAAAATTTAAACTGGTCGAGGACCCTCAAAGTAGCCTTTACATAAAAGAAGTCATCCTGCAAGTTTATGGCAACCGATGTTTAAGGGTGACTTATGGGCTCCAGGTTGCCCCATGTTGGACCCTGACGCGCAAGGTGCCGCCTGAAAAGAAAGGCGGCGCCCTACAAAAACGCAGTGCACCATACTCCCAGGGCTCAAGCGACCTCTCTCCCTAGGTCCTCCAGCAGAGAGGTTAGGATAAGGGTACCAACCTTTGTTCTGTAGTCCATTTTAAGTAGGGGAACCCCCCCAAAAAAAAAGTTGGTACAAGGGCACTAGGGGACCCGGCTCCAACACATGGGGTCCGTTCCCAGAAAGATTCCTCGAGCTCGGGACCCGGCTGGAGGCTTGCTCCAGGGACACCTCGGGGCCCATGACCTGTCCGGTGAACGACAAATCTTCGCCAGACGTGTCCCATGAACTGTTTGAATATATATATATATATATGCATATGGGGTGTATACCCTGATGCGACAAATGCCCAGACTTTTATCCAATTTGCTTTTGTGTATAGTACGGGATATATACTCATATGTTGCCCCGTCCTTTTTCGGGTGCACCAAAATGGGGGTGTTGTCCTTTTGGTTTCCCTTTCCCACCCACCAAAAAGGGGATGCCATCAAACAAACACACACCCAGTTACTAACTTCAAAATAGGGAGATTTGGACCCCAACATGGCGGCTTTCCTTTTGGTTTCCCCTTTGGTTCAAAAAGGCACCTTAACAACCACACACACACACACACTCCACTCATTGAACTACGGCAGTTGAAGAAGGAACACAGCAAAGCCTTGCCGCTGCTCCATGGGAGAAACTCACGGGGAACCCAAAGGAAAGCTGTGTATGGAATTCGATTGGGGGCTCAAACTGCAAATCAGCTGGGTTGCCGATATGTGTCCACCCCACTTCAAGATTGTTTCATTGCCAAGGGTTATGGATACCTCTTTGTGGTAAAGGGAAAAGAGGACAACCAAGCTGCCAGGTTGTGGGCCCTGAAGGACACCCGTAGGGTTTTCGGCCTTTCACCCCAGGCCTTGGACTGGTCGAGGTGTTCCAAGTACAGCAGGTAGGCCGCAGCCCCGCCCATGCCTCCGCACTCCGAGGCTTGGGCAGTTTTCTGGGCTCAAAAAGGACCAGCGAGGGCGAGAGTGCAAGCAGGCACGACCTAAAACCGTCCGAAGTAAACGGGGAGCGGCTACGGGCACACTGGAGCAACCTATAGAAAAAAACAACTCCACCTAGCCGCTGCAATGGAATTGACAAATTCACTCGGTGGAACCATTCAAGATCACATCAAACATGGGCTTGAGCTGCCGTTGGACAGATGTGTCAGAGTTGGGCCAAGTTGCACCTAAACCATGATGGCTTCAGATTCTTCTGCAAGGCAAGACATATGCAAGAGTCAGAAAACAGGAGCACTGATAGCCATACCGCTATACTTGTTTGCTGTCCTTTAGCATGTTTCAGGACAAGGGACCCCTCCAAGTGGTTGGACCAAAAGGGGTTTATGTGCCTTCACAGACCCATTTAACTTCACGGCGCATTGTAAGAGGCCTTGACTGATTAAGCACGGCTACCAAGGACACAGTCCAAGGTTGGGAAATACTTGTCCGCCGCCCGCAGACTCCTGCAACCTTTGCGGCCCTTCGCTTCCGCAAAACGTGAGCAACACACCCCACACCCTCCAGAGAAAATAACAAATGATCCAAAGGAACGGCTAGTATAGTCCAATGCTGGGTGGCAATCGTCCCCTCCAGCGGTCCTGGCGGAAGAAATGAAAAAACCTTCTGGGCGTTGACATTTTTGTTCGTGGGGAACTCGCCAAAGAAGAGGGGCAACAGGGGTGCCATTCAACAGCTCTGGAACTCACGGCAACGCACATTCTGGAAGTTACCAACACACTAGAAAAAGGCGGGCATTCACACTTGTCATAGGCAAAATAACAAGCCTGCATGACAGATTCTTCCTCACTAGCCTGGTTCAATGGGAAACGGGAAGGAAGACCGAAAACCCATGTTGGATGTCCCACTATCCCGGTTTTCAAGCTGGTGCTCAGCAAAGAATGAGAATTGGAATGTCCCCAAGAAAAGCCATCCAACTGGTGATTTCTTGGGGGACCAAAGCCCGGGTTCATTCAACCACGTTCCCTACCTATCGCACCGATCGCAAGTTGCACTCAGGAACCCTCCAAACCAGGGGGAAAAAACAAATCCACACTTGGCCAACAGAAGAACCCCCAATCAGTTTCTTCAGTCCAACTCATTCAGTACCGATCGCGAGTTGCACGCGCGCCTAGAGATATCGCCAGCGGCGTAGCCAGGGATCGCTCACCGCCGGCCTCGGCTGGCCCGACTTCGATCGCTTCATATCTGGGGAGCCTTAAAGGTAGAATGACCCACTTGCCCACGGGACCTGGAAATCAAAGGTTCAGCTTTTGAGACCTTGACTAGAAATGGACCAGGGAAAATTAAAAAGATTCAAAAGGTTGGCTTGGGAGAAGTAGGATGATGCCAAACAAGTACTAGTACTGAACATTTGACTTATCGTGGGTCCGATCCATATCTTGTTAACCCTTAGAGCGCGACAGAGGTACCCTTCCACCAACATGCAAGAGTACAGACCTCCTGTGACAGTTCAACGGGAGCCTGTTGGCCTTGCATGAATGATCCTTTTTCTTAAATGGGGCCGGGGCCAGAGGGCAGCTGCTAACCTACTTTAGAACCAGTCGAAGAAAACAGGCTTGCTTGGCGAATTCTGTTGATAGGAGCCCTAGTTCTTGTCCAACCTGCCATATGGTGGAAGGTCGCACACCTCTCAATCTCCGTTCCTCAAGGTGCCACTGGAACTTATTTAATTATTCACCAGTCACAACTATTTCCTCCGAATGGAAGCTGTCAGGAGGGTGGCATAAAACTCTTGGATTGACTTCGCATCCTGTCCGCGATGAATGCATAACACTCGTACACTGAGCACAAGTCGACATTCAAAAAGGAATTCGGTGCCCTGACAGAAATGCTCGTATGGCTCTGAGGGCACCTAAGAGCTACCAACCGTGGTTTCACAGCGTCCCAAGTTTCGAGTTGACGACTTGCCAATTGCACTGCTGGAAGACTGGACGAAAACAAAACCTGAAATACTGCAGGGTCAGCCGCTGCAGCCGACGAAAGGTTTTCAGTATCATCGCACGCCACTGAACATTTACACTGGGCATCAAGCGGGGGTCCTGCCCCTGGAAGCACCACACAGAAGATGAGAATCATTGCCTGGGTCATGCAGCCAAATATCATGGGTGTTACAGAGCTCAAGAAGGAGGCTCCTGCTAGAAATCATCTGCTTCGCCACCCTGGGGCTTAAAACAAACTGCACGCGGTGCTTCTAGATACTTGCCAGGGAACGAGGGTATTGCTGTCAGCACAGGCACAAGACTGCGGAGCACAGAAGTCACACAGGACAGCACCACGTGGGTTCAAACCACTTGAGGATGCGCAGCCAAGATGCGGCATTGGCACAGGCCTCAGTGGCGTGTGCTGTGTGCTATGTGCTCTCTGCTCTCCTTCGTGTCCGTCTGTCTGTGTGCCTGTCTGTGTGCGTCGCTCTGTCTCTTCTACGTTGCGTTGTGTTGAGTTGCTTGCATGCCTGCCGACTTGCTTGCTTGTTGCTTGGTTCCTTCGTGGCTGCCAGGTTGGTTTCCTGTCTGTCTGATTTTGTGTCTGGAGTGTGTGCCCGAGTCTGTGTTTGTTACGTGTTTCTGTCTCCTGGTAGTAAGCTCAAAAACAAACAAACCAATGGGCACATAAAACATAAACAGCCGGGTACTAGTTACGTGGCCTGCAAAGAACACACACCTACCAGCACCCCCCAGCCACTGCTGTTTCCCACGTCCAAAATCACTAAGTGAGCTGGAAAAAATAAACCGTATTAAAACTCTTATCCCAGGATGTTTTCATTGCAAATCCAAGCGGCGGTCTTCATAAGAGTGAGGTCCCCCAAAACATGCCCCTTAAGTGTATGAGGTCTCAGGTGTGTACACCGCTGCAAATTGTTGCTGGCTGCTGCTGCTGGCTGCTGCTGCTGCTGCTGGCTGCTGCTGGCTGCTGCTGCGGCTGCTGCTGCTGGCTGCTGCTGCTGCTGCTGCTGGCTGCGGGCTCTGCTGGCTGCTGCTGCTGCTGCTGGCTGCTGCGGCTGCTGCTGGCTGCTGCTGCTGCGGCTGCTGCTGCTGGCTGCTGCTGCTGGCTGCTGCAACTCATTGCTGGGATCTGCAGAAACAAAGAAAATGCAAACTACAGAAATGGGCCACTCCTGATCCAAGGCATCTACGACTTGCGCGCGACTTGCGCGCGACTTGCGCGAAAATCTAGCAATCTTCCGGATTCTTTCGACCATGCGGATGATGATGATGATGATGATGATGATGATGATGATGATGATGATGATGATGATGATGATGATGAATCACTGCGTCACTTGCGCTTCACTTGCGCTTTACTTGCGCGGCCCCATGTTTGACTTGCGCGGCCGCTCCTGCAACACACTCCTGCCATTCAAATTACAAGCGGCGGTGCAGCTAATTTGATAGGTCCAAAAGACCTGGGATCATGCCTTACATTGACACATACAACGTTTTTTTTTTTCCGACTCACTTGTACGGTAACCAAAAAGCAGTAGCAGGGACCCGGGGGCTGGTATGTATTCCTTTCGGGTTTCGCTTGGTTTCTTTGAAGCATGGGCTACCGCTCTGACCTTCACAAGCCAAGTAGCTCTTCCGAAACCTGGGCGAAATCGGCGAAAAACAAGCCGGGGGAAATCTGGATATGTTGTTTTGGAGTGCCCTTTTGTGTTAGTTTAAAGGAAATCCAAAGAAAAACCACCCATTGTGCGGGTTCCCTTGTTTTAAGAGAAACCCCTCGTCAAAAAATCGAGGATGTCTTCATCACCTCAGACGCAAAAGGGAGGTTCTAAGAAACTGACTGAGTTGAGAATGCATTTGAGCAATGTACAGTACATCGTCTAGGTCCTCCAGTAGAGAGGTTAGAATAAGGGTACCCTTTTTTTCTGTAGTCTGTTCTAGTGGGGGAACCCTCCCCCAAAATAGTTGGTAAAAGGGCACTACTGGGGGACCTAGGTACAGTACATCATTTGAACACTTCACGACGCGGTACCTTTTTCCTGGGTGCCTGACATGGGTTCCCCGAAAAATTGGCTACACATCGAAAACGGGCTGTACCCGTGACTCGGCCAGCCAGCATGACACTCAAAAGGATCCACCTTTACAACCCTTGCTATGGTAGCAACAAGCTTTGTGTTTGGAGCCCCTTACTAAAAATGAACAGAACCAAAAAACTAACAAAAACAGCCACTTGCCCAAGAACGGTGAGGTCCAACTGCTGCCCAGGCCTTTCCGAGCTGCCTGACAATTTTTTTCGGGGGGAGCACTGGAAGATTCACAGCAAGTTATTTGCCAATTCGCTGCTGCGGTTGTAAGGAACGAGGTCCACTAATTACTGCCAACTGCCACCATTTTGCACTTCTACGTTGCCTAGAACTCGCACTTGGCTCGACACGTTGTTGCGTTGATTTTTGTTGCTATGCTCGCTTGGATGGACTACCACAGCTATTGTCCCCGACCAAACTCATATCTTGGATTCTTGACCATAGTGAATGAATATTAACATGTAAACAAGTTTCACAACATCCCACTTGGCCGGATAGACTAAACGAACCAAACCACAAACAAATCAGCAGACAAAACAACAACAACAAAACACGGAACACACGCACGCACACAACAAACACCAGTCAAATCCTGTCAAAAGAGATCCGAGTGGTCCCCCCCCTTCTCAAACGGCGCTCTCTTGATGCGCCCGGCCGGCCTCTTATGACACGCGGCCGCCCAAGGCGCCACATGGCGTCAGGATTTGGAGACTCCAGGTGCTTGGCTTCTTTTTGGTTTCCCGGTTCAACTGTCCCAACCTGGGTTGTCCTCAGATCCCCCGCTAAAAGTTTGACTTTTAGTGTGTGAAATGGACATCCCCGACTAAACACTGAGAAGACAATCACGTACGGGGATGACTAAAACCATCAAAAAATATGGCATTTTCGAGACAGACCTGTCAAAATAGGGAGGCCAAAATGAGGTTCCTGGAGATTATCTTCAAAGCAAACTTAAAATGATACCCTCAAAAAGCCAAACTCATATCTGGGCCTGTCTCATGCCAGATAAATTCCTTGCCGTATGGTGTCAAAGGGAACCGACAATCTGCAGAGAGCAGCTTTACCCGATCGGAGGGTAAACAAAGAATTTCTCTCATGTTCCCATGAAGGTCTTAGGAATTCCTTCATTCAGGTTAGGCAACAACGCAAAGGAGTGCTAAATGTCAGGTGCTTGGCTTCCGGTGACACATTCTCAAAGGTGACCTCAAAGACCCCTGCGCGTTTTGCGGCTTGGTTGCTTGCTCTGGGTGAGTGGCAAGTTGCAGTGGAGAGAGCAGATATATCTTCTAAGCCAACTACGCTCCCACGCACCAACATGGAACCGGCCCAAAGGAGTCTCCCAAACCAGGTTCCTCCAAAAGCGAGCTTCCGGATGTAGAACTGAATGGACGACCGAGCAGTTGCAAAGGAACCTGACATAAAAGTGGAGCGTGAGCAATCGACTCTGGCAAACATGCCAGAGGCTAGCGTGAGTCGCAAAGCGACAAGACCACGGGCCCAGCTAGCACTTGACTAACACGAGTCACGAGTCACAAAGGCAAGGTGCTTTCTTTACGGCAACTCCAAACTCCGCTCATACGAATGTAGGAAAACAATCAAGACCATAGATGACCGTCATGTAAATGCTTCTGAATGGCCTTTCAGGTAAGGAAACCGCGTGATAGCCATGGAATGCAGGTCGACAAGCGGGGCGCTTGTGCAAATGCCTCTTGCAAGCAAACAACACACGCACCATGTCAAACCCAGCGCCCACCCAAAGCGCAGGAACCGCATGGCGGAACGGTGACATGGCAAATGGCCAACCCCCATCTTCGTGGCCATTGCATAGCTGAGCCTAGAGTCCTATGGCTGGAAGTCTCTCATTCATCCCCAGTGAGGTTCACCAGGCGGAACAAAAAACACGGAACAATCCCCTGACTTTATCGAGCCGTTTGAAACAGAAACCAAGATCGCGGGAGAGAAAACTCTTCCCTGCCGAGAGTTCAACCCTTATCCCCATAGCCCTTATCCGCATAGTTCTCTCCCAAGAACAAATCCGATTCCGCGCCCAAAATCGTACCCTCTGGACCATGTATGATTTACAAATCCAGACCTACTTGAAATTTTGGCTAACATGCATTATTCTTGACACAGTTTTCCAGACCTACTGTGGATGGACGATCCTGCACCACTTTGGGGAATCATCATTCCAGGGGCTTCTTAGGCGGTGCGAAACGGATTTCGTCCATCCACAGTATTTGGCCCCCCGGAGTCTTTCAACTCCAGCATGGACCATGGATGCAAAACAAATCCAGACCTATTTGACATTTGGCCAGCATGCAAAATTTGTTGACACATTTTTCCAGACCTAATGTGGATGGACGAATCCTGCACCGTTTAAGAACCATGACAAACCATTGTTTGTTGGTGTTTACAAGGGGCATCATCATTCCAGGGGCTTCTCAGCTGGTGCAAAACGGATTTCGTCCAGGATGCAAAACAAATCCAGACCTATGCTTGAAATTTGGCCAGCCTGCCAAAATTTGTTGACACATTCTTTCCAGACTCTTCTTGGCCGGAGCGTTTTCAACCCCAACCTCTCGGCCCACACGGGGGCGTCAAGGACCACCCCCGGCTCGCTTCGCCGCCTGCGGCCCCAGGTCACTGCGCTGCAGGGACTTGGCCGAGGCCTTTCCAGCGAGGTGGCGGGGGGGGGGGGGGCGTTGGATCAAGCTCCACAGGCCATGGGTCAAAAGCCCGGTTAGCTTCCAGTGAACATCCGATTCAATCCAGCCACTAAAATAGGCTCTAAAACGTGTTTTTTTGCAACAAACACCCCAACTGGTACCATTGGTTTTGACCCACGGCCATGTGGGTCTGTCTCCTTTGAGGGTAGCCCTTTGAGGAAACCGAAAGAAAGAACACCATGGTGTGGGGTTTTCCCAAAAACCGAAAGAAAACACTAGGTCCCATGGAAAAAATCCGCTGTTTCCCAAAAAGCTGAGGGCCATAAAATGACTAGGTCCTCCAGTAGAGAGGTTAGAATAAGGGTACCCGATGTTTTTTTTAATTTATTTTTATTTCTTTCTGCAGTCTATTTTAGTAGGGGAACCCTCCCCAAAAAAGGGTGAGACTGGGCACTACTGGGAGAAATAGAAAAGCTCCTCCACGAACGTGGCTTGGACGACCTCATTTTCTCCACATGAACCTCACCATCACATGGTTGATCAAAAGGTGCTTCATGAACATGGAGATGACCATTGCCTGCAAAACCAGGTGAAATGTCCCATGGAAAAAAGTACACCACTCGTTGGTTGGAAAACCACGAAAACTATGATACCTTTTAACCACATGGCAAAAGTTACCACCCAGGTCAAACTGGGGGCCAAAGAAAAAAATGCTGAATCTGAAGTTGACACGTTTCTTCGCCCCAAATCCGTACGCAGAAAAGACAACAAATGTAGATGTTTGTCTATCCCAAACACTGCATGTAGGGAATATTTACCCGGTATATGTTAATTACCTACATGGAGTACGTGGCTATGTTTAGTCCCAAACATCAGTAATTTTCTCAAATTTTCTCAGACCCATGGTTTTCACTATGAACATCATCTTCGTTTCAGTCTTCGATGTGCAAAACAACTATCCTCTTAGGGTCATGGTTGAGGGAAGGGAAGAGGTTGGGGAGGGGGGGTTTTCGGTTGCAACATTCAACCTCTCAAATCATGGTTCCCTATAGCGGGGATGTGGGGTGGGTGGGATAGGGCAAACCCCTGGGCCCTGGTTCAATACATTTAGGGGACCCCCGAAAATGGTGATAGCCCTTTAAGTTTCCATCTTTAAACAAAAGGTACCCCCAAACAAAGACAGAATTCAGGCATGGTAACGAACCGCTCAATTCCGCAACTTTCCGGGGACTTCTTTGGTAGAACTATTGCAAACGACTTCCTTCTGCCTTACAAGAACGAGCCGGCGAGCCTTTGGTGTCGATATTCCGATTCCAAACAACAAATGCCACTGGTTCTAAACCGGAGGGACAAAGAAGCAAATCCAAGCATAGCTTGTCAGCACCAGCGATGCCATCGCCCCCGCATGATCCCCTTGTGCCCAGGTCCGGGGTTTTCCGCACCTCCTGAACTGCGATGCTGAAGATCAGAAGGCCCAACTGGCGAGTTGCGATTCATGACGTATGATTGTTTGTAGCATGGACATTTGAAGCCCCAACAATTGAGCAATGGTTGGGTCGAGCTTAGTGGTTGGAAGCTTTCGTCGTTTTCCGGCCCCCATGAGTCTACCATTCAGCCATCTGCACCGCCTGAATTCACCAACCTGCATTCAGGAATCGAACAAGATCTTTGTTCAAATACAATTCGCACACCGCGAGTGAGGGCCGGACCGCATGAGGCTCGGCGCATTTTCACAAAATCAATCAAGAGGTCCTTTTTACCCAAACAGTCTCAAAGCTCGCCATGCCCAGTTGCCCAGTAACCATGGTAGAAAAGGGAACCTAACTCGGGGTTGGCCATGTTGACCGCTTGTGAGGAACCGACCATGCCACTGAGGAACTAGGATTTCAGCACGTAAGCTTTGATGACTGATGGATTTGGCTGAACACTGGGGGCGTAGGCCCTGATTTTCAGATCGAACAAAAGGGTTCGAACTCTGCGTGGGAGGCCACTTCCAGATCATCGCTAGGATCCCAAGACCCGAAATATTATTTCATTTGACCCCAAAGACCTCGAATCATGGGGTTTTGGAACTCCATGAAAGAGGGACTCTTAGCTTCGGATTATTCCACAGAAACCTAGTGAGAAGACCTGATGTCCTGACATGGGGAACCACCCCATAGTACGGTCCTCCTGGTCCTCCTGTTAATCTATCCCAATATTAGCATTCTTTTTAAACGACCTTCAGATCAGTTGACCCCCAAGGTTCTCAGCACATTGACATGGGTTCCAACCCCATGCTTCCTCACGACCAGAACCTGTTGGATCCTCAGATCTCTTAGGTTTCAGATGGTTTCCAGTGGTTGCCTGCCACTGGATGGATCGGGCTACAGAAGACGGCCACCTACTCTCTCTCCAGCCATATGAGTTGCTGGAAGAAGGCAACGGTCTTTAAGATCTGTCCACTTTCGCCGTTGTGTTTCAAAAAAGGCAACAACGTTCTTGAAAACCCGATATGTCACATAGTATGCTTCTAAATAAAGTTGTTGCCTTGTTTGACAAAACCATAATATGATAGGTGTTAAATACAGTTGTTGCCTTTTTTGCAAAACATATGATGTGTGTCTTGCCCCAAGCCAGAAACAAACACTGGCACTTCCGCGCCTCTGTGAGCTTCCAAGCGGAGGCGTCGCCTGCAGGAGCAGCGGGCAGGGGGGGATGGTCTTCCATTTCCCAACAAATAGATTGGTACCCGCCTCACCCTGGTTAAGGGGAAACCAACAGCTGGGGGAGTCCCGCCATATGTTTCTTCATTATTTGAGGTCGTGTCTTTCTTCGGCTTAACATGAAGCTGTCCATATCAAGGCTGGCGTCCACTTGAAAGAGGGCATTCTCAAAGACACTCCCCTTTGCCAAGCTCCTAAGCGGCCTCTTGCTGGAACAATTTCAACAAGCCCCGCGAAAGTCGTGCAAGCCTTTCCACTGGTCCGAATGACCCCTTGAGAGTGAGAACCGCCCCAAAGAACAATGTCTTGAGCCACATGCCCATCAAGCGTCTGGCCCGCCCACACCCTAAATCACCACGACAAACCAATCAAAAGACAAGCCAGTGCACTAAAACCCGTGGCGACCTAACGACATCCGGAATCATAAGCCCCATTCTGGGTTCCAAATTGAGAGCCTGGAGAAAAATCACTCTCATCCACCCCCTAGTGTCCCTTTTCGGAGAAATACCTCAATTGTTTCGACGGGCTTCAGCACCAGCAACGATTTGCTGACCTCGGCTGCTTTCACCGCGCTCCAGCCTAAGCCCGCTGGACGGCAAGTCCCAACAGAAATTGGAGAAGAGCAACTTGTAAGTTGCAATTATTTCGTCCTCCCAGTCTTGGTCCGTCCTTTCAACTCGCAAACCTGCGGTTCTTGAGACTTCCTCTAAGCATGCTTCTCGTTGCCAGCTGAAGTACCATTCCAGCAAATACCCCTGCCCAGTAGGAAAAAGCTTCAGATACCTACAGCATCAGGGAAAGATATGGTGCATGCCCTAGATGTTGCAAACAGGTCATAAATAAAACACTTTGGTTTGCCATGGTGGTTGGTTGGTGCACTTGCAACATTTAGGGCAACGTTCTAGAATCGAACTTGCTCTCAGCAATGCTCTGGTCATGGAAAATCGACATTGATGCAATACTGTTCATGGAACAAGGACGGGGTACCAGTAGATACCAGTAGCATCTTAGGCCAGCCCTGGACATGGTTTGTCTACAACAAGTTTGGGCAGGAACCCTGACTGGGAAGCATTTGCCCCCCCCTTCCATACACTCGAGTGCACCAATATGTGAATGCCTACCTATCAACTAGGCATGGATAAGCAGGACCTAGGCTGCCCAAAACCGCAACTGTTGAACTGATGGTCCACCAACCTGGTCCAGGTTTCTGCGCGCCGTGGGTTTAACAAATCGGGGAGAAGCGTCTCAAAGCGCTCAAAGCGATGGCACAGCTTCTTCGTTATTCCCTATCCCTGAAAATGATTCTGGGGAATTGCTGTTTCTGCTTGCGATCCCACATTTCATCCACCAATCCCAGAGAAAGTGCCAGCCCTTGAAACCATCCATCTTCCACAACCAGGCCTGTTCCAATCCTCCCCTTCATTAAGCGGATTCTTTCGCACAAAAGTCTGAACTATACATTTACAACATAGTCTTCCCCCAACCAAAAATCAAATCCAGGAACTCGGGGCGTGAGACAGACCCAACACTCCAAGGTGTCGCATCCAAGGCGCAAATCGGCCACCACTCCGGCGAGGGACCGGTGGGCCTCCCGCCTGGGAATTTGGCTCAAAATGGGTCCATTGAACTAGGCAACTCGCGGGTACCAAGCAACAACCAAATGGAAAATAACTTGCCCACTCTAGGGAGAACTGAGATATTTATCTTTGCAGGTAAGAGAACCCTTGATAAACCAGGATAATGACTCGTTACCCATAGAGGTTTGCTGGGATCCTCTGGTTGCCAAGAGGACGGAACATCGGTCTCTCTTTGCAACTCCAAAGGCTTCCTTGCCAAACAACAACCACCGCGTGAGTAAGTTTGATGTTAAAACATGCAGTGCGCCCGCGAGAAAGGCAACCAAGGGCGCACTTGGCCGCACACGCACGGTGAGATTCCGATTTGCCCAACATAGATGGAACACACGTGATCATTGCGAGCGGCATTGCAGCCCAAGGCATGTGCACAACGGCTTCTGTATGTATATGTATATGTAAATGAACATTTGTATACGTATACGTATATGTATATGTGCATGTATATGCATATATATATATATATACATATACATATAGGTATGTATGTATGCATGTATGTATGCATGCATGCATGTATGCATGTATGCATGTATGCACGTATGCATGTATGCAGGCATGTTTGTAAAAAGGAATGTAAGTGTGCATGCATATACGTACCTATGTTTTTTGGATGGATGGACGTCCGTTTGCCTCTGTCAGCCTGCACGCATGGAGACATGACCTTATCTATGATACATACTTACAACATCCATAAGTAAAACCCCGTGTGTCCGTGTTGTGTCTATGTGGACTGCGCGAAAGTCGGCGAGTCGGCAGTCCAAACGAGTTCGAGGGCCATGATTCCCTTTTAGACGCCCGAGCCCTATCAACCGGCTTTCCAACATAGAATGCAAAGGATGATAATCCTAACCATGAGCATGCTTTGTAGTGTGGGAAACAACATCATCATAACCAAAGGGGTGGTTTGATAGCACATATGTTGCTGACATGTAAGAAGTCAGCGAAAGCATCACCAAGAATACATGTTCAACCAGGTTTGGCTCCATATGTTATATGTGGATACCATTGCCGCTCATAGTCCGTCAACAGGCGCTTAACCACACAAGGACTGAATGATAAGTTCAAATCAGGGATGGATGCGTTCAGGGTTGGCGTCCTGATGCCTCCAATGTTTAAACTCAACCCATGGGGCGGCTGGCCCACTTGCAAAGACCGCACGTTACATTGCACCGTCATTGCACCCTTTTCTCGCAGGACCTGAGCAAACTGCTTGCATTTTGATGTCGGAAAACCCATGAACGCAAATACAAAGGATTACAAACAAGGACACCAAGAAACCACACACACATATTTTTTGCTGAAAAAAATCCAAAGGAGGACAACAGGGACACCAAAAACAGCACGCACATTTTTTGTTAAACAAATCCAAAGCAGGCCCAATGGGAAACCAACAAAAACACACACCCCTTTGTTGTTGGTTGGACGTTTTCGTCCCCCCAAATAGGGAAAGACCCGAGGCCCAAGTTGGCAGGGCGCTTAAAGGTTTCCATCATCACACCCAGCAGGCCCTCGCCGGAGAGACGCACCATGCAGCCCCTGGCGTCGGATCGGATCAGGGTGGTGGGGTGGGGAGGTGGAGGTTGGGTGGGGGGTGGTGGGATGGGGTGTGGATTTCAGAATCGAGATATGAGAAACAAGCCCCAAAGACACCCGCCTCAGAAAATGGGTGAAACTGATAGCAAACAAAAACCGATGTAAGGTCGCTATAATTTCTCCAATCAGTTGAGCCTTGAGGTCATCCCCCTGCGCTGAGAAGGGCTGTCCTTTCGATTGGCCGCCTCTGGCCATGTCCAAATCCGCCTTTAAAGCATAAGCAAGCTTCACATTTGATGCACAAGTCCATATGGGTCTGTCTTTTATAAGGAACCCCCAACATCGTGGGTTTCCTTTTGTTTGCTCCTCAAAACCAACCAAAAAGGGGCTGCCCTGAAACAAAATACAAACCCATATCCATACCCATGCCCATCCATCTCCAACAAGGTCCGCTGACGCCCTTAAGAACACCGGTCTCTTTGGCGAATCATTCAATAGATAGCACAATTCCCCCAATTTGGGCTTACTTGTCCCCTGCATAGACTTACAGAATGGGAATATGGAATTGAATGGAATTGGAATCTGTTTTCACCCTGGTGTGCTAAAAAAGGCCAAACAATTACTGCCCGTCTCTCAATCCGCCTGAAACCCGACCTAGCAACAGCTCAACACCTCTCAGCGGTTGTTTGCGGCCAAGGGACCAAAAGGTGCAACCGGCGTTTGTTTGAATCACAAGTCCTCACTTTTTGCTGAGTAAACACCGAACCCAAAAGGTCAAAACCTTCAGCCACCGAACCCAAGCGCAACCAATATACGTGTTGAAATTGGTGGACCGTCCCCCCTGAAATATGTATATGTACATATATATATATATATCTAATAACAATAATTATAATAATAATAATAATAAGCAATAATAGTAATAACAATAATTATAGTAATGAATTGCCTTTCTTCTCTGTTGTTTTCCCGCTAAACCACGGTGAAAAGGATGTTCCCGACACAAGCACATACACAAATGCACACGCACACACTATATGACTCCGAAACGGAGCCACGGGTCCAACACGAGCGCCTGAAGTGGTCATCTTCTTCCTGGGATCGTGAAGACAAGTTCACAAGTTCCCAAAGGGGAACTAGTTGTCGCCATGACTACCAGGCAAAACGGCCAAAGAAACCTGCGCAGTGGCCTTTGCTCGAGTTTATGCTTCCCGGTGAACGTATGGAGCTTGAAGTCTAAGATATTACAATGGCCATGTGATAAGTCCATAGAATGTCTCCTTTGACACACGTCTGGACATGAAGCTACCTCGTGAAAGCCCAGGGAATCCTTTTCACGACATTGGTCTTAAGGGTCTGTGTACATCCCCAGACACTCCATGGGAATATTTAGGTCAAATGTTGGGTTATATTACCTACATGGAGCATGCGTACATCCGTGTGGGAGAACATGTCGATGCATGAATTTGGACCTTCGAATAGTGCACACACGCTTGTGCCACGTGGCAAGACATATCGCTAGGAAAACCTCCCTCCTCACCATTGAGAGAACAAAAGGGCGTGATACGAACAATGCTCACTTTTGTTAAACCTAAAGATTGAAACCCTGTCTCCTTCAACCCGCCAGCTCATAGAAACATTGTCTTCCCACGGATCGAAAGTGGGCTGCGAACCATTTCGCCATTTGGGGGGCTCAACTGAAATGCCAATCTGAAGCCGGCGATGCTACAACTTCCCTCAGAAACCCTTCGCATACATTCACGAATACGGGCTGGGCGGAAGATCAGGCAAACACAACTGACACCTGCTAATGAAATCGCGGCGGAAAAGAGGTGACCCCCCACCATCCCACACTTGGTTCCCTTCCCAGCAGGCTTTCCCTTCCATTTCCATAACCTCTCAAAGCTGGGGGGCCCTAAATGCGGGTTTCCCATTGAGCCACTTGACTCGACATGCGCATGTTTTCAGCTCGTGTGAGACCCACGCTCGCTCCGTCCCGCTCCGTCCTGCTGCAAATACTCATTGGGATCCGCTTTCCACGCAGCTACCTGGCGAGGGAATCCCTCAGGAACCAGCCGTTCTGTTTTATTGAGCAGGTGCTTCGATTTGACTTCCCTTCCTTTTGACTTCCCTTAAGCCATTCAAACGGAGTGCTCAATGAATCCCTCCTCCCAGATGTGTCTGGGTAAAGTCTAAGATTTCACGTGCTTCGTGTTGAGGGTGGTTGCTTGGTGCACGTAGTTCAGACCACCCGTTTGTTCCCATCATCCGCGTTTGTGTGTGTGTGTGTCTGAAAATGTACAATCAAACATAACATACACATCAAATCTAAAGCCTGTGAATGACGTACATGGAGACTGCGTGGTTTGCGCGAATGTGCGTTCTACCGTAACATTGCTATATGCTATGTATATTTATATATATAAGGTTAAACGGAGATACCTGGTTCATATTTAGTCTTACTACTGGATTCATCAGGGATTCACCCTTCGTCCAACAGATTGTCAGGCGGCTCGGAAAGCCAACAAAGAAGTTCTCACAAGTGTGCTTGCCCGTCCGCATAGGACATGGCTGGTTCTTGGTGGAACTGTAACCTTTAGCAATTATTCAGGAAGCAATTGGATTGTCCGTTGAATTTCGCCCATCGATGGAGATCTGTTGCTGGGGGAAAGACCAATTCAGATGGTGGCGGCCTTTCTTGTGGTAGCACCGAACAAACCAACATGGCCCGAGTCCAACTCGGGCTTTCAAAGCAGCATGCAAACTCGCCAAAGAAAAGCGAAACTCCAAGGAGGATCCTTTTGGGTCAGCTCTGGAGTCAGGTCAATATGTTGCATTTTCGCCCGTGCCAGAAGTCCTTTTCGACGGACAAAAACAGCCCCCGCGGGAGTCCACACAACTCTAAGCGGAAGTTCAGACCCCAAACCTCCAACAGGTTGTCTATGTTCGTCTTTCCCAGGTGTGTTTGTGGGGGAGGGGGTCCCCTTCCGAAAACTGCGAGGATTCTGATCCCACCATGACCACTGACCATCATATGTGTCGCCTCAACGTGGGATTCCCTTAGACAGAAAGTGGCATCAAAGCAAACTTTCCACAACCATGTCCCACATACAAAGGTGCTCCGACTGACCCAATCACCACAAGGGTAGCAAGTGTGTCCCTGCAAAACGAAACTAAACCAACTCGATGGCTAAGTCGTATTTGCTCTACCTTTCCAGCACCCCCAACCGCTGCCTTTTTCCAATGTCCCAATCCCAAGTACGGTAGTAGATGGGACCCGAGTGCTGGCGGTGGTTCAATTCCGCGCGGCCTAGCCCAAAAGAATGGCGCAGGCCGTGCCACAGGTAGCTCTTGGGTCGGAGCACCGAAAAAGCATCTGCCCTTTGCAGGCCTGAGACTCCGTGATGCGCATGAAGGGCACCAGCAACTGGAAAGCAAAGGCAGGGGACACAGGCTATATGGGGCCCATAATAGTTGAAATCGAGTTATGGGGTACTTACAATATATTTTGTTTCAAACATCAAAAACAAAAAACACGTCACAGTTGTGGGAGGACACACTAGTAATGAATGGTTTGCCCCTTACATGAAAAGGAACTGACCGGAGTTGAACAAACATTGGGGTCTTTTCAGGGGCAAATGTGCACTACGATAAAACCTCTCACCGAGGAAATTTGGGACTCCACTTGGGTGGAATGATCCTGAGTGGCTTCCAGTGAGCTGACTCTGAGGCTGTGGTTTCTACCTTCCCTGCCGGAAACGGGGGAAGAAAAAAAACAAAAACGGGAGCGAGATGCAAGCAATGGATTAACATACTCAAAGCAACAGCAGGTGTAGACATCCAGAAAACCTCGCTCATCCGAAGCATGACGCAATATCGGCGTTCCTGGCCCTGGTCCACATTCACAGGGGAACGCCACAGGTCACCCCGTCCAAATTTCATGGGAATGTTTGGGCGGAAGAATCGCCACGCCCACAGAGCTCAGTCAATTTCGCTGCAGCTCTAAAACCCCATGATGGAAAAAAGTCTGCATCGCCGGCTCGAGACGTGGCTGCTTCAGTGCAACAATGCTTGGAGTGAAGGAAGTTGCAGGAAGGACATGCATCCAGTAGAATCAGGCTGAAACGTTTCGTCATATATATATATGGTTGTGGGTCAACAATAGGTACCCAAAACGGAACCCTGGTAACATGGACTAAAACCTGCGGTCCCCTGGTGGTTTAATTTTGACCCATGCCCACATAATATGCATGCGAACTCATCTTCATCGCCCTAGTTCTGAGCAATCCGAAACCATCCAGTCAAGTAGTCAGTCAGCATGCCCAAAGTGGGGACTATCCAGGGTAGAGTTTATATATATATAGGCCGTTTTGAAGCCCTGGAACAGGTCGCCTCACCACCTGCGCAATTCATTCTGCATGGGGCGCACGGCCTTCTGGGTGGTCGGTTGTCCCTCTTTCTCGTGACCAAGAGTTCCAATGCGAATATTGTAGCGATGCAACGAGGAACCTCATTGTGCTATAGTACATGTCAGTTGTCCGTCGCGTCTTGCCTTAACTCACATTGCAAATTCTTCGGTCCGGCTGTTGATGATTCAGTATTGTCTACTGATCAGTTGTCAATCCGTTGTCTTGCCATAACTCATATAGAAAACATATTCGGTCCTGAGCCTTTCGTATAAAACAACACCAAAAGACCACACCACCCAACTCCCGCCGGTGTCTCGGAGTCTCGCCGTTTCTTTATCGGCGCCCAGAGGCCAAATGGAAGGAAAACACCTGGGTGGGTTTGGTTTGGGCCTAAGGGTAACCAACGGAAAACCACTACAGGGGTCCCCGGGTCTTGTTTGCTTTGCGGTGTTCTCCCTTTTTGAAACAAACCAACCGGAAAACCACTATTTCAGTGGTCCTCTTTGAATAAAATAGACACACATGGGCTGTCCGTTTTCTGATCTCCTGCTAAGGGCCGAAAACTTGTGGGTGAAATTCGGAAACACAACCACTACACCAACCAAAAGCAACTGAAAACCTTAGGAACAGGACGACTGGAAACCGCCAAGATACATGTAAGCCACAGGCAATCGTCTTACGATCTGCCCCAAGTTGCCAATGACTTTGGAATTTGGTACCCCCCTATGTGCGAAGGAGTTGTGTGCCCAAGCCATCCCATTGCGGTGGACAATAAACATTCACCGGTGCTCGTGCAAAAGCTCCCAACCCAAAAAGCCAGGTGGAAATACTGGAACTATGGATATCGAACCAACTGGATGTCAAAAACCAGGTTCTCTGTGTGCCAAGCAGAAGCCATACACCTCGCGCCAGCTACTCTTTCGCCCACTTTCGCGGGGACGTGGAAAGCGCCTGGATCAGGTTCTTCACACGGTTCTTCAGCAGGCCCTTGAGCTTGGACCGGGTCGCCATGACCTGCACGCAAGTCGCCTCTGGGACTCAACATGGGGAATCAACGGATCCGAGAAAGCTTGCAGAGGTGGCTATTCAATGAGTGAAGCGCATCCAAAAGGAACCCATTAGAACGCATATGGGTCACCAAAGATTACTCTGCAAGTTGCCACGAGGAATCGAACAAACACAGCCATGTCAAGCTTAATCACAACAAAAATGCACCCACTTTTGTGGGGTTCATGTGAATTGGAAGCCTCTCTGCAAAGTACCAAGGCTGAGCATATGAACCATATACCCTGGTAGGCGAAACTCTCGCTGTTTTGTGGGTACTGAATGGACAAAGCTGGCTTGACACAGGTGTTTTGCCGAACACCTGTTTGTTGAACACGAAACATGTCTTTGATTCTCGGAACTCGTACAGCCGTACAGCATCCGAACAAAAGACCTGTACAAATCCCCCGTATGGTTCAGCAAAATCGTATTTGTCTAACATGTTCGTAGGAATATTCTTGTTCACCAGGCTTCCGGTATATATGTATCGATGTCGAAATGATTGCCCCATTAACCACTAAGCCGAGTTTTCAGGTCAAATTACAAAGTAAAAATCCGCAGAACAATGCGTCTACAAAAAGGACCAGCAAGGAGGACATCCATGCGCCCACATCACGAAGAAGATCTCATAAAACAGTAGCCACCTCTGGCGTCAAACCTTCCAATGAAACCCTTGTTGCCGCTCGATGGAAGTCCCAAGCCACCTCCCAAATTCACGTTGCCATCGATAAATGTCGTGAATATTCGGCCTTCTGCCCCTAATGGGCGACTCCCAGTCTTGTGGCAAGTTTTGGTTTGTGACGTCAACCATGACATCTCCGTTACATTTCTGACATATATGCACAACCATTGCACCACATCGCCAAAAGGAGCCCATCTTTCCGGGCCATGACTCAAAATGGGCCGATCCATTTTGAACAAAACCCAAAGGTCTAGGTCGGCTCACGGGTCAGCAGTATCCCACTTGTTGAGACCAGTACTATGTTCACCGTCGGCACTTTGACTGGACCAAACCGGGAGCACCAAATGGTTGTAGGGTCGGTTTCTCACTTCCTTAGTGGACTGGCCAAAACAAGCCTAAACCTTTTATTGACAACTAAAGAGATAGGCAGTGATGCCAGAGGTCCAAGAGCTCTTGTGAAAGTCATGCAAAGGCGGTCCGAGTGTCGCAAGAAATGCAGACATCTGAAAGGCACGGTCTGTCGATCGCACTGATTGGCACGGAGTTCCATCCTTGGGCCCAACACGTATCCTACTACCCCTGGTGGACTCGTTTGCTTTGTGCTCCCTTGCTAAAAGTTGTTTCTTTACTTTTAGATCTTTTAGTGGTTTAACGGAAAACCCACTAGTTGGCAAAAAGTTCAAGTCCCAACATCCAAGCAAAATGCGCCAAAGTGGACACCACTTGGATGGTTCTCCGCTTTCGGGGCAACCAACCAACGTTTTCCTGCCTGGAGGAGTTCCATGGTCTGCGCCACCATTGGCGCAATGCCACCCTGGCAAGGCTCCGAATCCAAGGAATGATCCGCAATCCCTATACTAAAACAAGAGAAATATATTGTTAGGACACCAAAACAAGAGAAACATCAGATTTAGATGTTCTGACTGGATTGATTTTGATGGTGGTTGGTTGCCTTCGCGTCACATGAACAGTAGCTAGGAGGGAAGCGTGGTTGGGTCCTTTCTCCGAAAGGGGGGCAGTCCTAATCCTAATTCACATTCCGTTTGGGACACCACTACCGGATGGCTTTTCAATAACCCAGCTGAACAGTTGACAACTATGTCCACTAAAGTGACATAAGGGAAATCCCCCCCAACAGTCGACTATTTTGAGCCCTTCAACGTCCTCCATTTGCTTAAGTCCTCTGAAAAAAACAAAAAACATATGTCCAGTAGTGATAGATTCCCTTTAAAACCAACATGGGAAAATCAAAAAAATATTATTAACCAAATGGAAGACGTAGCACTTACCCAAGAACCGGGGGAGTGTCCCGCCATGGCCTCCTCCTCGCTCTGGCCATCGTCGTTGTTCTGGATCACGGCCTCACGGCCACTCTCGAGGGGGGAGTTTACAGGAAACTATAGATAACCTATAAGTGTCCCGACAAGGAAGCCATAATCATGACGTGCACCAGGAAATCGCACCATGTTCACATAGCTGATCATGTGAATTTGGGAAGCAAGGTAATCCCGCCTGGGAAACAACAGAAGCTAGGTATATGTTGGTTTCCCTCGGAAGCATCCCCCCCCCCCCCCACGCCCCCCAAAAAAGACAAGCACGAATGGAGCACTGGCTCCATGATGTTCCACATGGTGTTTTGGGCAAATGTTGTCATTTTAAAACGACATGGGTGGTGTCCTTTTGGTTTCCCTGCAAACCAACGCCCAAAAGGGGGGTACCCTCAAAAAGAAACGCACAAGCGGTCGAATGGGGAACTAAAGCTTAAGGGTCCCCTTTACACCCTCAAAAAAGTGGACTCCAAAAAATGGGCTGGGTGTTCCCTCAGTTGTTCAGTGACCCTGGAAAAAAGGGAACCCTTTTTGGGGAAGACCATTTTTAGTGGGGCAGCCACCAAAAAAAGGGAAAAATAATTGGTGCCACTGAACAACTGGGTTCCTTTGTTCCCCTTCAAACCCAAGCCGAACACGGTGGCACATGGCATTCTCCCCCTTCGCCTCATAGGCAGGCAGCAAGTTCTGCACCAGCAGGCAGGTTGGGCGCAGCACCGCCTCGATGGTACTCACAACCTCATAAAATGGGTGGGGGGGGGGGACGTGGGGGGGGTTGGGTTGACATGTATTTTGGTGACAACCAAAACGAATGCCTCAACTGCCGGATTCCCCCACACTGGGAGGACAATTTGACCAAACATACAAACATGCCCTGCCCCAGCCAATGTAAAGGAATCAAAGGGCAGATATTGTCGGATATTGTCGCACCCATTCTAGGTTTGGACAGTACCCTTCAATTGCCTGGTTGTTAATGACTCATGTCTTGCTCTTCCCTCCGAATCTCTGGTACAAATGGCGCCAGCTTCTCCCACTTTGCTACAACTTGCCGGTTCGATAGGCAGGGAATGTCCCCAAAACCGGTGGGTTCCTTCCCAACATCACCCGGACTCGGTAAGTCTCTAAGAAGCTCGGCTTTCTTCTTTTTGGTTTTGGTGTTTTAGAGCCCGGAGGTTTGGTGGGTAGGTGCGGTTTCCCAATTTACCCTCTGCAAGAACCAGGGGTTCAAATACCCAAACCACGAATCCAAACTAGAGAGAAGCTGAGATGCGGTATTGCCAAACAAAAAAGCTGAAAGCGTTCAATCTAAAGCGGGACTATGAATCGACCAGTGGGGTGTAATTCCTGGGAAACACGCAAAACAGCGCCATCCTGATCTGCAAGCTGAATGCCAGTTAGGTCCATGTCGAAAGACAGTAGCAAAATGTTACTGACAAAAGCCACCATTGAATCTCCCAGGATTGCCCATCAGCGATCGTTGAGCAAACGCAACACTTAGCAGACTGAATGCTCTCTGCAGGAATCCTGAGGTCCAGAGCCAAACAAAATAACCCCTCTCCGGCTGGATACGGTTCCTTAAATTCCACAAGCTTGACTAACAAGTTGGATGAAGTAAACCCGGGCACACAACAATTGAGGTGTCGAGAAAAAAAACAAACAAACAAAAAACGAAGAAACACAGCCCAAAGTTGAACGTCCTCTTACGTGAACTTGAGGAAAAAGGGTTTTGGGGCATTGGTGGGAGTGTTGCTCCTTCTTTCAACTTGCTTGTACCCCTTTCTTGGGTGGCTTGAAAAAGGCCCAAACGGAAAACTGGACCGTGTCAACCCCTAAAGCTCCCAGATTGACGATTTGTGCCACCGATTTGTGCCTTAGGGCGACCTCGAAACCTCCATGCACTCGGCACCTCCATGCACTCGCTCATGGCATGATCCAGTTCGCGGAAGCGGCAGAGGCTGGTGACCTGGGGAAAAAGTGGCCGGGGACCACCAAGCTGGGGGTTCAAATCTTGGAGGGTGGCAACCTCGGGTGGCAAAAAAAGAAGCACAGCCAGAAAAAAAGAAAGAAAAACAATCGCTTCAGTATGGCACACGCGTCCTTCTCTTTAGGTTGGAACCCCAAAAATAGAGGTATGCCGTTGGGTTCCCTTCAAGAACCAACCCAAAAACATACACTCAAATGTTTCAACCGCCCTCCTCTTGAAAGGTTCGTGCCACGCGGCCAGGTGCTGGTTGTTAAAACATCATCTGTCCCACTCTGGAAACAGGCATGTCCATTCTGGTATCTGTCCTTTGCAATGGAAGCGGAGTGCAACACTTGGGAGACGGTCTTGAAAATGCTCCTTGCCCAGGCCCATGATCGTTGAACAGTGAGCACCTGAAGGCGTTCTTCCATGCGTTGGAAGGTAGAGGTGCCTAGGGCTGCATTTGTCCTCTGGGTTTTCTTCCGGATATCCCCGGCACCAGCCTCATTTCCCAACAGACCGCGGGTGGACTAGTGGCTGCGCGGAGTGACTTCCTCTTTTTTGGTCCACCCTGAACAGACGGAGGCGATTTTATCCGTCCCCAGTGAGACCCCACGGACCTTACTTCTCGTCAAGCTCATGGAGACCATCTATAGATCCGGCGAGGGAGGCTTAGAGCGATGCATTTGCCATGTGCTATCCCAGGCCGGAAATAATTGGTTAAATAGTGTTTTAACATATTCTTTATTAATTATTTATTAACAAGTCTTTTATTCAATAACTGGTTATAACATACTCTTTACTAAAATATTCCTTTCCAATATTCCAAGAAGCAAATGGAGGCAGCCAAGAAGCTCCCTGCAGGGCGCCGAAGCAGCTCTTCACCTTCTCCTCCACAGGCCACGCCTCAGCTCCTCGCGGTTTCCAAAGAAACGGAAGGCCGCCAACATGTGGGGCTGTGTCTTGACGGAACTCCTTCTTGGTGGT